>ML279977.1:0-10729 GCA_005239495.1 Nicotiana undulata | reverse complement strand
TGAGATGATATTGATGAAGTTTATGAGAAAATACAGTTTCTTATTTATAATTGTTGAGACAAATATATTGTGAAAGGCTTGGCCGGAGTTGTGAAAATTTATAAATAAACTAATATGATATGTCTAGTAGGAGCGGGTTTCACGCCGCAACAAGGAATGATAAGGGTGGACAGGTGGGATCGGGTTGCACGCCGCAACAGGAGCAATAAGGGTGATATATTTAGGGAGGAGCAATAAGGGTGGACAGGTGAGAGCGGGTTGCACGCCGCAACAAGGAGCAATAAGGGAGGACACTTATGTTTTACTGATTTTTCAAAGAAAAATAAAGATTTGAAAACTTACTATTTTATTTTACTATTTTTCATATTTTTGCACTACTTTTATTTAAAAAGTCAAAGTTTGGAAATTTGGAAACTTATTTGAGAATTGGTTATAGCTGAGGCCTGGAAAGAGGTGACTGAATTAATTTAAATTGTTACTGTAGTTATTATTATTTAATTATTTTAGATTCTTTTCTTGCCTTGTTAATTATTATTGTGACAGGTTATATATTTAATGCCCCGCCTTAGCCTCATCACTACTTCGTCGAGGTTAGGATCGGCACTTACTCAGTACATGGGGTCGGTTGTACTGATACTACACTCTGCACTCTTTTGTGCAGATCCAGGTACTAGCCGTCAGTAGAGTTTACTAGTGCAGCCGTTCATTCATTCAGAGACACGAGGTATATCTGCCGGCGTCCGTAGATCCCGAGAGTCTTCTCCTTTTTAATACACGATGTTCATTTTATTCAGAACAGTTACATGATTTTTTCAGCCCATTATTTGTAGTATTTTTAGTAGTTCGTGGATTGTGACATCAGACCATGGGGTAGTCTTAGAGTTATTTCGTTCGATTTATTTAATTGGTTGTTATTATTATTTTATTTTATTTTTCTTGGGAATTATTTTAATTAAGTTCATTTTAAATTTATTTATTCATGCTTAAGTAATTAATTAAGGAAATTAGTTAATCAACTTCTAACATTGGCTTGCCTAGCAAGTGTGGTGTTAGGCGCCATTACGGTCAATAAAGTTGGAAATTTGGGTCGTGACAAATTGGTATCAGAGCACTAGGTTTACTTATGTCTCACAATCCACGAACAAGCTTAGTAGAGTTTGAAGGATCGGTACGAGACGCCTGTATTTATCTCTTAGAGGCTATTGAGTTAGGAAACAACTTCATTTTTTACTTCTATTCCATCGTGCGATTCTTGTACCTCAAATACTAATTTGGATTCTTCTATTCTCTCGCAGATGGCGAGAACACGTGCTTCATCTTCCGCTGACCGGAATTCTGGACCTCCAGCAGCAGCAGCTCCTACTAGGGGTAGAGGCCGAGGCCACGTCAGAGGCAGGGACAGGACTTAGTCCGTTGCTCAGGCAGCAACCACAGCTGCGGAACCCCAGATTGAGATTAATGAGGGGGTTCCGGCTCAGATTGTTCCAGCGGGACCAGCTCAGGTTCCCGAGGGGTTTATTTCTGCCCCGGTTCTTCATGATGCTTTGGTCTGTTTAGTGGGCCTTATGGAGAGCGTGGCCCAGACTGGCACCTTTCCTGTTGCAGCAGCCGTATCTCAGGCTAGAGAAGGGGTCCCGACTCCTACTACCGACACTCCAGTTCAGACTACTCCTCAGGTTCAGACCCCAGTAGCCAATCCCATTGGGGTAATTCATCCAGTTGCAGCAGTGTCGCCCGCTAATGGGGCAGCCATGTCATCGGATGCTTTGTGGAGA
Source organism: Nicotiana undulata (assembly GCA_005239495.1). Classification (NCBI taxonomy): domain Eukaryota; kingdom Viridiplantae; phylum Streptophyta; class Magnoliopsida; order Solanales; family Solanaceae; genus Nicotiana; species Nicotiana undulata. Next base: position 8,954 of record ML279977.1, on the reverse strand, counting down.
CTTGACAAGTTCATTAAGCTATTTCCTGTCCATTTCAGTGGTGCTACTTCAGAGGATCCACAGGAATATCTGGATAGTCTTCATGAGGTGTTGCGTAATATGGGTATTTTGGAGACCAATGAGGTCGATTTTGCAGCTTTTCAGATGACTAGTTCCTCCAAGAAATGGTGGAGAGACTATTTGTTGACCAGGCCAGTTGGATCACCTGCTCTGACTTGGGATCAGTTCTCTCATCTCGTTTTGGAGAAGTTCTTACTTGTCACTACTCGATAGGATAAACGTCGTCAGTTTGAGCGACTTCAGCAGGGTAACATGACTGTGACTCAGTATGAGGCTCGTTTTGTGGATCTGGATAGACATGTTATTCTTATATTGCCCACAGAGAGGGAGAGGGTCAGACGGTTTATTGATGGCCTTTCTTAGCCCATCAGGTTGCAGATGGCCAAGGAAACAGGGTCCGAGATTTCTCTTCAGGATGCAGCTAATATAGATAGGAGGGTTGAGTCAGTTCTTGGGATGGGAGGTCAGTGGTCAGACAAGAGACCTCGTCATTCCGGTGTTTTCAGTGGTGCCTCATATGGAGGCGGGACTTCATTTAGTAGAGGCCATTCATCCAGATCATTCCATTCAGCACTACAGGTTTCACATGGTACTTCAGGGGGTCGTGGTTCTTATGTACCTCTTTCTGCTCAACCAGCCTATAGTGCTCCTTCAGCTCCTATTAGAGCACCTCCTTTATAGAGTTATTATCGTGGTCAGTCGGTTCGTCAGGGTCAGTCCTCATATCAGGAGGGATGTTTCAAGTGTGGTGAATATGGGCATGTTCGGAGAGCTTGTCCGAGGTTTCTGAGTAATCATCATCAGTACCAAGGTTCTCGTGCCATAGTTCCGGCACCAGCTGCAGCACCACCTGCCCAGCCAGCTAGGAGTAGGGGTCAGGTAGTTAGAGGTAGAGGCCAGAATGTTAGAGGTGGAGGACAGATAGCTAGAGGTGGAGGTCAGCCTGCTAGAGGTGGAGGTCCTCCCAAAGGTGTGGTTCAGGGTGGTGGGGCTCAGCCCCGACTATATGCTTTTCCAGCTAGACCTGAGGCAGAATCCTCCGACGTTGTTATTACAGGTATCATCTTAGTTTGTGATAGATCTGCTTCCGTTTTGTTTGATCCAGGGTCTACTTATTCGTATGTTTCCTCCTATTTCGCCTCGTATTTGAATGTGCCCCGTGATCCCTTGAGTGTTCCTGTTTATGTGTCTACACTGGTGGGGGATGCTATTGTGGTAGATCGTGCGTATCATTCGTGCGTGGTAGTTATTGAAGGTCTTGAAACTAGTGTGGATCTTTTACTTCTGAACATGGTTGATTTTGATGTTATATTGGGCATGGATTGGTTGTCTCCATATTATGCCATTTTAGACTGTCATGACAAGACAGTTACTTTAGCCTTACCGGGGTTGCCTCGATTAGAATGGAAAGAGACTCCTGGCCGTTCCCCCAGCCGGGTAATTTCATATTCTAAGGCTCGTCGCATGGTGAAGAAAGGGTGTTTGGCTTTTTTGGCTCATATTCGTGATTATGACGCTGAGGTTATAGAGTCAGTTCCTATCGTGCGTGAGTTTCCTAAAGTATTTCCTGCAGACCTGCCAAATATGGCGCTCGATAGGGATATTGATTTCTGTACTGATGTGCCTCCGTGCACTCAGCCCATTTTCATTCCTCCATATTGGATGGCCCCGCCAGATTTGAAAGAGTTGAAAGAACAACTGCAAGACTTGCTAAATGAGGGTTTCATAAGACCCAGTGTCTTGCCTTGGGGTGCACCAGTTTTGTTTGTAAAGAAGAAAGATGGGTCGATAAGAATGTGCATAGACTACAGGCAGTTGAATAAAGTTATTGTTAAGAATAAATATCCATTGCCGAGAATTGACCTATTTGATCAGCTTCAGGGTGCTAGAGTGTTTTCGAAAATTGATTTGAGGTCGGGCTATCATTAGCTAAAGATTAGGGCGTACGATATTCCTAAGACAGCCTTTCGGACGAGGTATGGGCACTATGAATTTTTGGTTATGTCTTTTGGACTGACTAATGCTCCAGCGGCCTTTATGGACTTAATGAATCGGGTTTTCAAGCCCCATCAGGACTCTTTTGTGATCGTGTTCATTGATGACATTCTTATATTCTCCCGCAGTCGGGAAGAGCATGAGAAACATCTCTGTATAGCACTCCATACTTTGAGAGATAATCAGTTGTGTGCCAAGTTTTCTAAATGTGAGTTCTAGTTAGATTCAGTAGCCTTTTTTGGGCCATATTTTATCAGCTAAGGGTATTCAGGTTGATCCTAAGAAGATAGAGGCAGCCAAGAACTGGCTTAGACCCACTATAGCTACAGAGATTAGGAGTTTCTTGGGTTTGGCTAGTTACTACCGTCGTTTTGTGGAGGGGTTCTCATCCATAACATCCCCAATGACTAAATTGACTCAGAAAGGTGCCCCATTTAAATGGTCAGATGGGTGCGAGGCGAGCTTTCATAAGCTCAAGACAGCCTTGACTTCAACACCGGTGTTGGTGTTACCATCAGATTCGGGTTCTTTCACGGCATATTGCGATGCTTCTCGAGTTGGACTGGGAGAAGTGTTGATGCAGGATGGCAGGGTGATTGCGTATGCGTCTCGTCAGCTGAAAGTTCATGAGAAGAATTACTATGTTCATGATTTAGAGTCGGCATCTATTGTTCATGCTTTGAAAATTTGGAGGCATTATCTTTATGGCGTGTCGTGTGAGATATTTACTGACCATCACAACCTCCAGTACTTATTCAAGCAGAAAGATCTAAATTTGAGGCAGCGGAGATGGTTAGAGTTTTTAAAGATTATGATGTCACCATATTGTATCACCCGAGGAAGGCCAATGTGGTGGCCGATGCATTAAGTAGAAAGGCGGTGAGTATGGGCAGTCTTGCGTATATTCCAGTTGGCTTCAGAAATTCAGACTTTGGATAATCAGTTCGTGAGGTTGGCTATTTCCCCCGGCAGTGTTCTAGCTTGTACAATCCCTCAGCCTTCTTTAATTGACTGTATCCGGGAGCGGCAGGATGATGACCCACATTTGGCGGTCCTTAGGGACACAGTTCGGCACGGTGATGCAAAGAAGGTTACAGTTGGAGAGGATGGTGTTTTGAGAATGCAGGGTAGGTTGTGTGTGCCTAATGTTGATGGCCTCCGTGAATTGATCCTTGAGGAGGCTCACAGCTCCAAGTATTCTATTCACCCAGGTGCAGCAAAAATGTACCAAGATTTGAAGCAGCATTATTGGTGAAGAAGGATGAAAAAGGACATTGTGGCGCATGTGTCTCATTGCTTAAATTGTCAGCAGGTAAAGTATGAGCATCAGAGACCTGGTGGTTTGCTTCAGCAGATAGAGATTCCTGAGTGGAAGTGGGAGCGTATCACTATGGACTTCATTGTTGGGCTCCCACGGACTCAGAGGAAGTTCGATGCGGTTTGGGTTATTGTAGATAGGCTGACTAAATCAACACACTTCATTCATGTGGCTAGTACGTATACTTCATAGCGGTTGGCTGAGTTGTATATTTGGGAGATTGTTCGCCTTCATGGGGTGCCCGTGTCTATCATTTCTGATCGGGGTACGCAGTTTACTTCGCACTTTGGAGGGCAGTTCAGCGAGACTTGGGTACCCGAGTAGAGTTGAGTACAGCATTTCACCCTCAGACAGACGGGCAGTCCGAGCGTACCATTCAGATATTGGAGGATATGCTCCGCGCTTGTGTTATTGACTTTGGAGGTTCGTGGGATCAATTCTTGCCATTAGCGGAGTTTGCTTATAATAGTAGTTATCAGTCGAGCATTCACATAGCTCCTTATGAGGCGTTATATGGTAGACGGTGCAGATCGCCAGTGGGATGGTTTGAGCCGGGAGAGGCTTGGTTGTTGGGGACAGACTTAGTTCAGGAGGCCTTAGATAAGGTCAAGATTATTCAGGAGATACTTCGTTCAGCTCAGTCTAGGCAAAAGAATTATGCCGATCGAAAGGTTCGTGATGTGGCACTCATGATTGGAGAGCGAGTATTTCTTCGTATGTCGCCCATGAAGGTTGTTATGAGATTTGGGAAGAAGGGTAAGTTGAGCCCTAGGTATATCGGGCCGTTTGAGATTCTTGATAAGGAGGGGGAGGTAGCTTATAGACTTGCATTACCTCCAGGGTTATCCTCAGTTCATCCGGTATTCCATGTGTCTATGCTCCGGAAATACCATAGACCGGCAGGTTTGTCAGTTGAGATCTAAGAGTTATCCTTCAATTCGAGTGCAGTGAGAGGCCAGCCCGTTTAGGCACCTACTTGGGAGTCCGAGTCAGACATGCAGAGTAGATACCCATACTTGTTCGCCACTTCAGGTAATTTTCTATGTCCATTCGAGGACGAACGTGTGTTTTAGAGGTGGAGATTATGATGACCCAAAGGGTCATTTTATAAATTTAGAATATGTTCCATGCTAAATAGCCATAAAAACTAAAATTAAATACCTCGATAGTCTGGGCGTGAAACCGGAAAGCTTTTATGTGAAAATATGAGAAATAGTGATTTTTAGAATTTAAATTTGATAAAAATTGACTTTGGTCAACATTTCGAGTTATCGGACCCGGATCCATATTCCGACGATCCCGGGAGGTCCGCAGTAAAATATGGGACTCGAACGTATACCCAAATATGAATTCCGAGGTGTCAAGCCTTAGAAATCAATTTTTGAAAGAAATTGTTTTGCTGAAATGTTTATGAATTAAAGAACAGAAATAATGTTTGAAACCATTGGTATCGGGTCCGTATTTTGGTTCTGGAGCCCGATACAGATTTGTTATGATATTAAAAGGTTAACTATGAAATTTGGTGGAAACGGAGTTCGTTTGACTTAATTCGGACATCCGGTTGAGAAATTATGAATTTTAAGAGTTCTTGTTGGAAATGATGAGTTTTGAGGTTTAATTCATAGATTTACATGTTATTTTCATGATTTTATCGCACAAGCAAGTCCGTATGATATTTTTAGACTTGCGTGCACGTTTTGTTTAGAGTCTCGAGGGCTCAGGTGAGTTTCAGATAGACTACGGGATATTTTACACCTTCACATAAGAAATGAAAACTAAAACCCAAAAAGAAAAGAAAAGAAAAAAAGAAAAAAAAAACTTTTACACAATCAGAATATAGATAACATAAATAGAGTACTAATGTAGTCTTAACGTGAGATCCTTAAGACAAAAGCTAAAGGAAAAAAATAAGAGCACATCAATGTTTCGAACCTAGAAAAGACGAAACCCCTATTTTTCGAACTATCAAGATCTAGAGGCGATTTTTTTCACCCAAGTTCATCTCCGAAGTGTTGATAAACAATTCTAAACTCTACTCTTTCAATTACCCAATATTTTTCATCACTTTTCAATCAAAAATTAAGAATTTTCATGGTCAAAATTGAGGGTTTGGGTAGAATTAGGGAATTTCGTAAGAAATTGAATCTTTACCTCGAATTAAGGTCGGATTTCAAAATTTATTGCATATTCGGTCTCGGGGGTGAATGGACAAACGTAATTTAGTCCGAACCCCGAGTTTGGACCAGGCGGGCCGGGGTCGGGTTTTAACTTTTTTTTAGAAAGCTTAGAAAAATCATACTTTTCAGTAAAGTTAGTTCCTTTAGCATTAATTAATGATATTAAGTTAATGATGATTAGATTCGAGCGGGTTAGAGCAAGATTCTCAAGGAAAAGTTGTAATTGAGCAGTGAGTGGCCTGCGAATTTGAGGTAAGTGCTTGGTTTAACCTTGACTTGAGGGAATAAGAACCTTCAACTTAAATTCTATGTGAATTTGCATGTGTGCGGTGTATAGGTGAGGTGACGAGTATCTATGCACCACCAAATTGTCTGCTAAACATGATCCCTTTCTCGTTTTCAATTTATTTGATCTCTGGCTTAATTGTTTTATGGTCATTGATGCCTCCATGACTACTTGGTTTCGTCAACTTGTTGTCAAATATCGTTTCAAGTATTTTGAAAGTGTTAGTTGTGGTTCAATCGGCTAAGAATCGATATTTGTTTGGTTTGTTGCTCTGTAGAAGATCATTGTACATTGACCCTCCCTCTATTTTCCGATTATTTGTGTTGTTCTATGTTAGTATTGTTCTCACTATTTATTGCCTTCATTTATGATATGCATTAATAGTTTTAGTCTTATTATTATGTTCTGCTTTCCTATGTCACTTTACTGTTTGAATGAATAATATCTTGATGACTTGTGATTGTTCTGGTATACTCGATCAATCTGTGTTAATGAGTTTCATAAGTTAGCTAGTTGAGTATTTTCTATCATGAATAATTAACTATGTTAAACCTCTTGAACTAGACCTGCGTTAATGTTATGCATGATATGTAGTTGGATAATGACTGAACTACTGTGTTGGCTAACTTAATTGAATTACACCTTTTAGACTTTGCTTAATGTCATTAGAGCTTACATGTTGCACCATTCCATATGGATCCTTATATTTGTTATGTTATACTGTGCTATTGATCAAATGAAAGTGACCAATATCTCATATCATACTATACCTTTGACCTACTTGTTTTCACTGAAACCATGTATGTTGTTATACTATCCCTTGGTTTTCTTGTGATACATAAAGGTTGAGCTGTTTGACATTGCTTTACGAGATACATATATTATATATATCCCTGCTGGTTTCATTTTGAGATGATATTGATGAAGTTTATGAGAAAATACAGTTTCTTATTTATAATTGTTGAGACAAAAATATTGTGAAAGGCTTGGCCTGAGTTGTGAAAATTTATAAATAAACTGATATGATATGTCTGGTGGGAGCGGGTTTCACGCCGCAACAAGGAATGATAAGGGTGGACAGGCGGGATCGGGTTGCACGCTGCAACATGAGCAATAAGAGTGATATTTTTAGGTAGGAGCAATAAGGGTGGGCAGGTGGGAGCGGGTTGCACGCCGCAACAAGGAACAATAAGGGAGGACACTTATATTTTACTGATTTTTCAAAGAAAAATAAAGATTTGAAAACTTACTATTTTATTTTACTATTTTTCATATTTTTGCACTACTTTCATTTAACGTCAAAGTTTGGAAATTTGGAAACTTATTTGAGAATTGGTTATAGCTGAGACCTGAAAAGAGGTGACTGAGTTAATTTAAATTGTTACTGTAGCTATTATTATTTAATTGTTTTAGATTTTTTTCTTGCCTTGTTAATTATTATTGTGACAGGTTATATTGTTAATGCCCCGCCTTAGCCTCATCACTACTTCGTCGAGGTTAGGCTAGGCACTTACTCAGTACATGGGGTTGGTTGTACTGATACTACACTCTGCACTCTTTTGTGCAGATCTAGGTACTAGCCGTCAATAGAGTTTACTATAGCAGCCGTTCATTCATTCGGAGACACGAGGTATATCTGTCGGCGTCCGCAGATCCCGAGAGTCTTCTCCTATTTAATATACCTTGTTTCATTTTATTCAGGACAGTTACATGAATTTTTTTCAGCCCATTATTTGTAGTATTCTTTAGTAGTTCGTGGAATATGACACCAGACCCTGGGGTAGTCTTAGAGTTATTTATATAGTTATTTCGTGGTTCGGTTTATTTAATTGGTTGTTATTATTATTTTATTTTATTTTTATTGAGAATTATTTTAATTAGGTTCATTTTAAATTTATTTATTCATACTTAAGTAATTAATTAAAGAAATTAGTTAATCGACTTCTAACATTGACTTGCCTAGCAAGTGTGGTGTTAGGCGCCATCACGATCACTAAGGTTGGGAATTTGGGTCGTGACACCTTGCCATAGCAAGAACGAGTTGTTCTCTTCAACAATGGCGTTATCAATGAACTTGACTTCAATGGAAATACGAACAGACAATTTTACAAATTTTTACTCTAATTATAATTTTACAAGTTCTCTTCAACAATGGCGTTATCTTTTTTGACTCTAATTTCATATATCTAAGTCTCTACGTGTTAACCAAAAATCTTGGAATTATTGGCATGGAAACTAAGATTTCAAAAGTTAAGGACACTTGGTCCAAAACATAAACTAACAAGCTCAAAAGTTAAGGACAATAGGTCCTGAACTTACAGTTACAAGTTCAAAAGTTAAGGACAATAGGTGTGATGACCCAAAATGTTATCTTATGTAATTTAAGCCTTATCTGTGTTCCGAGGCTCCGAGAGCCTCCGTTAGTCTCACCTCGTTATGCGTGCGCAGCCCGGGCGTGTAGCCGGGAAGCTATTATGTGAAAAGTTGATGAAAAATGAGTTTTGATAATTAATAAATGAATATATTTGACTTTGGTCAATATTTTTGGTAAACGGACATGTNTTTTCTGAAAATAATAAAGGAATATGAAAGTGAATAATTATGTGAAAACCGTGTTACCGGGACCGTATTAAGGTTCCAAAGCCCGGAACAGGTTTATTATATATTACTTGTCTTATTTGTAAAATTTGGTGGAAAACGGGCATGAATTGAGTGGGTTCGGATCAAAGTGGGGTTTTGAAGTTTTAAAGAATTTGAAATGTGGCTTGGAAAGCGATGTGATGTTCCCGAGGTCCGAGAGAGATTCCGAGACCGGGAATAGTTCTGTGGTGTCATTTATAACTTATCTGCAAAGTTTGATAATCTGGCGGCATTATCTTTATGGGGTCCACGTGGACGTGTTCACAGAACACAAGAGTCTTCAGTATTTATTGAAACAGAAGGAGTTGAACTCAAGGCAGCGGAGGTGGTTAGAATTGCTCAAGGATTATGATATGAATATTTTGTACCATCCAGGGAAGGCGAATGTGTTAGCCGACGCTCTTACTCAGAAATCTGCCATTCCGAGCAGTTTAGGCCGGTTCGGCGTATTTGAAATGAATTCTTGAATTTTAAGTTC
>MDKH01110004.1:0-16686 GCA_005239495.1 Nicotiana undulata | reverse complement strand
TGTTGTTCGTTGGCTTGCCTAACCCCACCGTTAGGCGCCATCACGACCTGGACCGGTTATGGGACGTGACAAGTTCATAACAATGCAAGGCAAGTAAATAAAGAAGTATCTCAAAAATAAAATGCTCAACTCGTTCATAGTTGCCGAAAATAGGCATGCTTTTCAAGTATCTCAGTGAAAATCCAAATCTTTTACCGAATTTGCAAAAAATATGAGTAAGTTTGACAACTGTGATTTCCCAAAAAATCCTTTCAACAATAATTAAGATGTTTCATTATCAGATAGCATGAGGAATGTACATCTCTATGCCTACATGTGAAGATACATGTAAAATCATAAATGTCACAAATACCGGGTAGCAAAGGGAAATGCATCTCTAAGCATGTACTCACACTCTCATAGTACTGAATCTGATTGTCTCATTCTTTCCAGTCATCACGCTTAATCACTCGATACACTCAGTCACTCAGCACTGATCGGGGAATATCTAACCCAACATAGTACCTGTTAGCAACTGCACTCGTTGAGGGTGTACAGACTCCGGAGGGGCTCCTTCAGCCTAAGCACTATAATTCGCACAGAACCTCACATGCTATAGTATCAATATCTGGATCCGCACGGACAACTCACGTGCTATAGTATCAATATCTCGATCCGCACAGACAACTCACGTTTTATAGTGTCAATATCCTCACAATATGGCCCTCTGCCTCACTTAGTCATCAATCTCTCTAGTCTCTTGGCTCATAACACTCATGCTGAGCAACCCAAATAAATGATATGAGATGTGACAATAAACAATAACAGAGACTAAGATGTAATATGTACTGATGAATGCGAGTAACTACATAACTGAAATTAAGCAAATAACTCAACAACAAAGAACGAGTCCCACTGGTACCAGTATATAGCCTAAACATGATATCTAGCATCAATTATAGCTCAGATGCTCTAACACATAGAGTACAATAGAAATCTTCAGATAAGATGGTTACATAGTTTCATGAAATCGACTAAATCACAATTTACATGGTGCACGCCCACATGCTTGTCACCTATCATGCACGTCACCTAAAAATTAATCACATAACACATAATTTGGGGTTTCATACCCTCAACACGAAGTTTAGAAGTGTTACTTACCTCGAACAAGCTAATACCAATACCGAGCAACCCAAGAGATTCTCCAAATATTCCATCACGCTCGCAATGACCTCCGAACAACTCAAAACTAGCCGAAACCAACGCAAATGCAACAAATAAATTCCAAGGAAATAATTCCAAATGATAAAGATCGAATTCTTAATCAAAACCCAAAACCGACCAAAAATCACACCCGGGATCGCGCCTCAAAACCCGTCAAAACTCACCAAATTTGAAAACCCAATCGATTATGAGTCCAACCATACTAGTTTCCCTCAATTTCGACTCCAAATCGATGTTCAAAACTCAAAATTGTATTTTATGAAACTTTAGGCTAAAACCCCAAATTTCTCTTTAAAATTCATCAACCGATTTCTAAAAATGAATATTGGAATAAGATCAATAACTAGTGTAGAATACTTACCCCAATCCTTGTGATAAAATTTACTCCAAAAATCGCATCAATCCGAGTCCCACATCTCAAAATATGAAGAAAAAACCAAGACCCTCGATTTATAGCTTCTGCCAGCATTTTTGCACCTGCGACCCATTAGCCGCTTCTACGGCGTCGCTTCTGCGATATAACATTCACTTTTATGGAATCAACTGATAACTCGACCCTCGCACCTGCGGACAAAATGTCCACTTTTGCAACATCGCCATGTTCGAAATACCTCGCTCCTGCACTCCATCACCTCGCACCTGCACATCCGCATATGCGCCCAAATCTCCGCATCTGCAGTCTTCATCACTGAGAACTCCGCTCATGTCTGCGACGCCTTTGCCTTTTCTGCGGCCATTGCACCTACAAAAACCTAGCCGCAGGTGCAATCACACCATAACCAGCAGCCTTCCGCAATGCACTATGCAGCGAATGTGATTTGAACCTCGTCTGAAACTCATCCGAGCCACTCGGGACTCTCTCCGAATATACTAACAAGTTCAATAACATAACACGGACTTACTCGAGGCCTCAAAGCACACATAACAACATCAAAATGATGATTCACACCTCAAATCAAAATATATGAACTTTGAACTTTCAATTCCCAAGACTCTCGCCAAAACATATCAAATCAATCCGGAATGATCCCAAATTTTTGACACAAGTTGCAAATGACATATTGAAGCTATTCCAATTCCCGAAACCACAATCTAAATCTGATATCCTCAAAGTCAACTTTCACTCAAACTTATGAACTTTCCAAACCTTCAAAATTGCAATTTTTGCCAATTTGTGTGTAAACCTTCTAGAAATATCCACGCCCAAGTCCAAAATCACCATCCGGACCTTTCAGAACCATCAAAACTTCATTCCGGGTCAAACTCACAAAAGTCAAACTTGGTCAACTCTTCCAAATTAATGTTTTTTAGTTGAGAATCATTCTTCCAAATCAATCCCGATTAACCTGAAAACCAAAATCCACAATTAACACAAGTCACAATATATAAAAAGATGCTACTCATGACTTCAAATAACCTAACGGGATGGAAATGCTCAAGCAGTCAGTCGGATCGTCACATGTGAACTGCCCATGGTTCACATTTGCGATTAATTTATCGTTTTTGTGATGATGGAGTCTCAAAGACTGATTCGCATTTGCGAACCAGTTGTTCTCTTTGGCAAACATAACATTGACTTGTTCGCAATTGATACATCTCCAGCTGGGTAAAATGCGGGGATTTATGGACTTAGCTCATTTTTTACCATTTTTAACCCTAAACTCCATAGAGGAGATTTTTGAAGAGCATTTTCTTCTCAAATTTATTAGTAAGCAACTTTAACTTATTTTCCATCAATTTAAATTACTTTTTCATGAATTTAATCATCAAATCTATGAATTGCATGGTAGAAATTAAGGTTTTTGGGTATAATTTAGGGATTTTATAAAATTGAGATTCATGCCCCTAATTGAGGTCGAATTTAAAAAAAATCATATATCCGGACTCAGGGGTGAATGGGTAATCGGGATTAAATTTTAATCTCAGATTTCGACAACGTGGGCACAGGTAGACTTTTAGTTGACTTTTTCAATTTCGTTAAAAGTTGAGCCTTTTTCATTCGTAGGTAGTTTCTAAAGCTCGTTTTGAATTGTTTGAACGATCTTTGACTAGATTCGATTGGATGGAGGCTTGTTTGAAAGGAAAATCTATCTTGGATTATTGATTGTGTTCCGGAAAGAGGTAGTGTCTTGCCTAGCTTTGTTGAGAAAATATTTTCTAATAAAATAATATTGTTTGCTACATGCGAGGGTGATGTATATGAGAGGTGATGAGGGTATATACATGTGCAAAGGTTATCCATGATCGGGGTAGATTATATGATTTTTTTTGCCTTGTTTGACTTTGTGATTTTTTTGCCTCATGGTTAACTTGACTTCTGTAGTAGTATGAGCACAATTTCAATGCTAGAGACCATGTTTCAACTTACTACAACTTGATTAAATATGATGGATTCTTTGTGAAACTATTGATGTGCTAAATTTGATCATAACTATACATAAACCACTAATACATGTCTATGTTCATTACTCTTGTTATACTTGGGTTCCATATTTTTGTTGAAGATTATGTTTAAGCTTTGTTGATATACTTGAATAAATGGGTTCATGAAGTTTATCGATTAGTTTATTGGTGCATGTATTTTGCTTGAACGCACTTCTAGATGTTATACATATTTCCTACCTTGCATGTTATTGATCTATATGTGCTGGTGAGGAAGAGTGTAAAGTACGAAGGGTGATGTCGTGCTATTGTTTATAAATTATCATGCGAGGATAAGAGCAGAAGCATGAGGGTGATTCTATGCCATTATTTTTACATTATCATGTGAGAAAGAGAGTAAAAGCACGAAAGGTGATGTCGTGTAATAATTTTTATACTATAATGTGAGGACGAGAGTTCATGCCACGAAGGGTTCTTCCGTGCAGGCGGGGACAAGAGACATGCATTATATTGTGTTCTATTCCCCTTGCGCATACATTTGTCCCTTTATCTTGAGGTGCTATTGCTGCACCTATGCTTTATACGTTGCTTGTTTTTGTCAAGTCTTTGCCTTTTACTTTATTTTTTTAATTGTTCTATCCATGCCTTGTAACGGTTTATTTTGTTACATTCATGGTTCCTTTCTTGTTTATTATATTTACATTTATGTCTCCGATCGTTCGTTGTTGTTTTATCTAAACTTTCTACCTTGTTTGTTATTGAAATATGTGTTCCCCGACCTTATTTACCATCATTACTTTTGTGCCTCCTACCTTGTTCGTTGTCATTACCCATGTGCTTCTACCTTTATTATTATTATTATATGTGCACCTTGTACCTTTTGTTTATGTTGTTGGTATTCCTTCTACCTGGTTGGTTATACAAATGCTTGGTAAGGACGAGATAAATGCACGAAGGATTTTTCATGCCAATTGATTTGATATACATGCATATATTTGGTAAGGATGAGGTAAATGCACGAAGGGTGTTTTCGTTCCATTTGATTCGATTTCTTCAACAAATGCTTCATATTATAAAGATTTGTGGGTTGCTTACCCTTATGACTTGAGTTGTGAGAAAGGGATTGGTTGTACTATTCAGGAAAATTGTTCGCTATTTCTTTTTGTTAATCATTTACCACTTCTCATATTTGTTCTTTCAATTTACTTTGTTATTTCTAGTGTTGTTTCCGTTGTAAATTTGACTAAACGTGTGACACTAGTGAGTATCTTTTGACTTAAAAACTTCAACACTATTCATCAGTAAGTCAAGATACTTACTGAGTACATGGGTCGGTTGTACTCATACTATATTTCTGTATCTTGTGTGTAGATAATTTGAGAAGAGCGACTACGGAGTTCGAGTGTCTAGCATTGAAGTCGCATCAGCACTCCCGATACCAGCTACCATTTATTTGTGGTAGATTAGAAGTTATAACTCTGTTTATGTAAATTTAACAGCTGATGTATTTTTCCTCAAACTGAAGTTGTACTCTTATTCATAGTCGCTCGTGAATTGTACCACAAATCCTTAGGATGTTTTGGCTATTGTATTCACTATCTTTGTTGGTTTCTTATCATAGTAACAACTTATAAGTTGAGCTTATTTAGCAGGTTGGGTTAGGTGTTATCACGACCTAGTGGATTTTGGATCGTGACAAGTTGGTATTAGAGCACTAGGTTCATAGGTTCTACCAGTCATAAGCAAGTGTTTAGTAGAGTCTTGCGGATTGGTATGATGACGTCCATACCTATCTTCTAGGGTCTACTGATGGTAGGCTATAATCTCGTGTTTTAGTCGCTTATTTCGCTCTAATTCATTGCACTTTATTTGTGTTTGAGCTTTAATTGGCAGTGGTTTGCACTTATTGTGTATTTTATGCCTTGTAGGAGTGATTTTGTGTTATGTAGATGTTGTTGAGCTAATTCGATCTAGTTTAGGTTTGAAATCTGAGTAAAAGTCCAAGGATTAAGCTGGGAGCGAATTTGGAGTTCAAAAATTGAGTGTGCATAAAAAGAAGAAGAAAATAATAACAAAGAGTTGAAATAGTTAGCACATTTGCAATCAAACGTGACTAATGAGACCTACTAATGGAAAAATAATTACGCAAGAGGCAGAAGCTAAAGAAGACAAACATAAAGAACTAAAGGAATGAGACAAGTGAAAGTCAGGCAAGAATCACAAAGAATTGATATTTGGAATTAAAATTTCAAAAGAAATAGCGTAAGGCAGCATAAACAATACAATGGTGCGAGAGAAAACAACAGCAGAGTCTAGTTTTCCATGTTTCTGGAAATCCCCACTAATATAACGCACGGCGCATCGCCCCATACAGAGTATTTTTCAAATTCGCGTAGAAAAAGGTGTTTTTGCTCGGGCGCGATCCTACTTGGTATATATACATGGAAAAATATTATTTTTGGGATTTTTGACACTTCTAAAATCTAAGGAGGCTAGAGAGGATGTGGAGAAGCGAAAGCACAAGGAATTCATCATTCCATCCTCACTCAAGACAAGAGTTTGGATAGTTTTATATTTTTCTTTATATTTATGATGAATTACTCCATATTATGGAGTATTTCTCTTTAGGGATTGACGAATTTTGTGTATTGATATTTTTTTGTGAATTTTAACTCTAGTTTTCATGTATTGAATCGTTTGGGTGTTTTAATTGTTGCATCCATATTCACATGTTCATGTAATCGAGAGAGGCATACCTTGTGATGTTTTTGCATTATCTTGTTGGTTGAACCATTGATTCTTCTTCGTAAACGAAAGAGGCTAGTTGAATTATTATTTAGACCTAGTTACGAGGATAATAGAAAGAGGTTCTCCTAAAGACCAATCCACTACGAATTCTTGCATATTTTCACTGAGCGTAAATTGGTTCGTATTGTGAAGTTAATACTTAATAGAAAAAGGAGTTTCTACTAAACGTTTGAACTAATAATTGAGTGAATTCGAGAGAGTCACTTGAAAATTAGAAGTGAATTAACTAGAGTTAAACCCCAGACAGTTATCTTGCACCTATCCAATCAACCCATATTTTCTCCCATTGATATGTTCCTTGATTACTTTTGTTCGATTATCATTAGTCAATTAGATCTAGATTCTTAGTTAATTTATGTTTTTAATCATATAAATCTCAACTATCGATAGTCTTGGATAGCAATGTAGCTGCAAACTACGATAATACTATTTAACTCCAACCCTTACGGATACGATAATTTTCTATACTATATTCGACTAGCGAGCATAACTTTGTGTTGTGTGTATAGCCCGTCAACTATAAGGCATTTAGGAAACTTTCCTTCTTTACTTCCTTATCATGCGACGTTGTTTAGCTTGAAGCCTGCAAATTTGATTCTTAATATTCATCCGTACGTGATGTTAAGCACCAAGTATCATTGTGCACCGATGACTTGTTATATTGCGGATGGGCTGTGAAGGGTTGTGGATACTTGATCATCATCTTGATACATTTTGCAGTATTGAGAAGTGGGTGTCGGTGGATCTTTCGGTTGTTCATTTAAGGAATGAAGATGATTCTTATATCTTGTCGACGAGTGTTAAGTCAGGAGGATTAAATGGTTGCCTAGTTGTTGTGACCATTGTAGTGTCATAGGAAGGTGTTGATTCGAGGCTAGCGGGTGGGTCACCTCTTGCATGAAGATTTGAGGTCTTGCATTTTGTATCAGGCTTATATTTAGTGGAATGTATATACTACCAGTTCGAGACACTTGAGGAAGTTGGCTTGACTGGCGTGAGGATGCGTACGTATTCAAAAAATGATCGGTGTGTGTTATGACTGGTGCGATGTGAGCATATGAGAAGATTCAGCTTGATAGTAGCGTGAGGTCATGTCGAGTTTGGAAGGAAGGGTATTGTGAGTTTATCAGTACACCGTTGGCTCAAAACAAAGTTGGGGAGTCTACCATCGACAATCGGGTCATTTGAGCGTGTGTTGCCATGGTTCCTAGATCAGGATCCATTATGGATTTGACATGGTTTGAGAAGGGGGCCGTCGAGGATGATTTGGGCAAGGAATTTGCTGGGCGCATTGATTTAATATACTTTATTGATATACGAAGGTTGTGGAATGACTCGGGTTTATGTTCGTTGAGGATGTATAGTTCAAGGAAAAGGAATCGTGGGTTGCTTCTTTTTGGTTATTCATACGCTAGGGGAGCACAAGATGTTTGACGCGTATTGACGGAGCATTGGAGTCTGGGGAAAGGTGAATGACTTTAGAGAAGATCCTAATGGGATCAAGATTCATATGTGGGATCTAAAGATCTTCTGATCTGGGTAAGGCTATGACCTCAGGTTTTCATGGAATGGAGCCGACACTTTTGGTATTTCGATATGATTATTTATTTTACATGGTAGTATTTGAGAGATGCAGGAAACGAATTCGGATTCATAGAAAGTCCATTCAAAGTGCGCATTTTAGAGTAAGTTACGTTTGGGTTTGGCAGTCTGCATAACTCGGTTGGGTTAAAAAGAAATCAGTTATGATGATTTGAATATGTGTTAATGGGTTTAGGAGAATTCACGATGGTTATGGCCATATTTCGGGGTTGATATCTTCAACAGGTATAGAAGTTTTGTTGCGTTTGTGATGTTTTCTTTTATTAGGTTCAGTAGAAAGTTTCTGGTCGATCAGGTGATTATCCTACTAGTGATTCAGAGTTGATTATGAGATTTTCATATTTCCACAAGTTAGCATTGATAGTTGCGGTGCACCGTGTGGGATTAAGATTTGCATGGACAAGGTTGTAGTTCAGTATAAAAAAAGGTCATAAGTTTTAGACACCACAAACGATTTTACATATTTAAGAGGATGCTATCATTATCTTGTGTTTCCTAAGAAGGGTGTTTGTTTTGGAGACACATTGTGTATTGATCTGCAGATGTTTGACTAGTATTGCAGCACTCGCCTGGTTGTTGGCTGCTGATGCTTGGATTTTTCTTACGTGGCGCAGAAGGTTTACAATGGTATTTCTCATGAGGTGATTGTATATAAGTGATATGTCAATTATTTGAGTGAGAGCTGGAGATCATATATGGATATTCCTGTATTCTTGAGGTTTGGAGACTAAATGTTCTTAAAGATTATTTCCTGGTTGTGGATTTTGAAAGTGTGTTAAGAGTTGGACGGCTGATTATATGTGCTATGGATTGGGTTACAGTGTACCATTGGAAGGTTACTTTCCTATTATGGAGTGATTAGAATTTCTTTGGGTATCATTGGTAGGCCTAATGAGAATGTGTGTTCTATGTAGGATACAGGTTGCTTACTCTAGCGCAACATTTACTTTTGGCATATCATCGGGCGGAATGAATGTTATTCATGTCTGGTATGTTCATGTATTTCCTTCTATGCTATGATTAGTTGAGAGGCTACTTCATTACTCACACACATGTTGCAATCCTATTGAGGTAGTGTGGCAATATCTGAGTGAGATGTCTCTCGTGATGTCGATTTGCTTATTGCAACTTACATGTGCTTACCTTTTCCATGGTGTATTATGCTAATTCATTTTCTCGTAGTTTCATTTATGCACTATAACATGCTTAATGTTGATGCACATGTGTTAAGTGCGCGCGAGTGTTTGGCTCGATGGTTATTCATAGGTGGATTGATATAATTGGATCGGGTTGCGTGTCACAACAACAGTGTATGGTATATAGCCTAATCTTGCATGTGGTTACTAAAACTCCAAGTAAATTCTTCTCATTTGTCTTGTGAATGGACAAGGACTAAAAGTATTCTCATGGTTTAGAAATAAATCTTATTGATGTCCCTAAAATGAACTATACATCTGAAGATCATCCTTATTCCGCGGTGAGATTTGTGTAAGAGACTGTAACGACCCGACCGGTCCTTTTGAGATCCAGCGCGTCGTTCAACAGCTAGGAGTCATGAAAAACTTTATTTCGGGTATTGTGACTTGTGTGTATTGTCAGAGTTGAAATTCAGAAGGTTTGGAGTTAAAATTAAAGGAAAATTCTCATTTTAGAAGCCTTAAGTTGAAGAAATTGAGTAAGACTGGAATCTTCAGTAAACGACCTCGGAATCAGGTTCTTAAGGTTCCAGCAGGTTCATATGATGATTTTATACTTGGGCGTATGTCCGAAACGGGTTTTGGATAACCCGGGAGCAGTTCAGCGCATATTGTGGAAAGTCAGTATTTTAAGAAAATTTCCTAAGTTTGACTTGAAGTACATTTCAATGATATTGATATCCGTTTGGGATTCCGAGTCTTGGAATAGCTCCGTATGGTGATTCAGGAGTTGGGGGCGCGATAGGAAGTGAATTCGGATATCCGGAAGTCAATTTAAGGTCATTTGGCTAAAGATAGAAAACTCAAGGTTTTTGAAGAATTCGACCGGAAATGAAAATTTTGATACCGGGGCTGGAATGCGATTCCGAAAGTTGGAGCAGGTCTGTAATTTCAAATATGACTTGCCTGCAAAATTTGAGGTCAATCGGACGTGGTTTGATAGGTTTCGACGTCGGATGTGAAAGTTAGAAATTTCAAAGTTCATAAAGTTGAATTCTTGCACGATTCGTGTTTTCGGCGTTGTTTGATGTGATTTGAGGCCTCAGCTAAGTCCGTGATATGTTTCCAGACTTGTTGGTTAGTTCAGACGAGGTTCCAAGGGGCTCGGGTGAGTTTCGGGGTGGATTCGGACCATTTCTAGGCCATTTATAACTGCTAGTTTTTGGCTACAGCAGTGTTCTACGCGATCGCGGAGAATTGGTCGCGATCACGGTGAGTAAAATGTGAGAAACGGGCCAGTGAATCGCGATCACGGAAAACCTTTCGCGACCGCGTAGAGTAACTCTTCTGCTGCACTAACTCGACTTCGGAGGTTCAAATCTCACAATATATAAAGAATTTTTAGATGGTATAAAATTTAAGTTGTAGCCTTTTGTGTCTAGTTTCTAGAAAAGTAAACCATTCATGATTTGGATTTGTATACAAAGAGATATGGCCGTTACACTACAGGGTGTCCGGGAAGTTTGAAGAAGAAGGTTGTGTTGCACATGGGCTGATTTTGTCAGGTTATATCTAAACATATAAAAGGAATTGGAAGATGACCAACACATGAAAGTTGTATATCTTGGAGTCTAGTTTTCAGAACATTTAACTATTTGTTATTTGGAGTTGTGTGCAAAAGGTTATGTCTATTCTACTGGAGGCTGTCCAGGCAGGCTGGGCAATTGTTCTCCGTGATCGCGAAGCTCTTTCTGCGACCGCGAAGAGCAAATTTTGGGCTGGAAAATTGTTTTCCGCGATCGCGAAGCATTTTCCGAGATCGCAATGAGTAAATACCTGGGCAGTGTTGTTTTAAACCGGGATTTTGGTCATTTTCTTCATTTCTTCAAAGCCATGGGAGATTTTTGGAGAGCTTCAAGAGAGGGATTTCGTCATCTATGTTAAGGTAAGTTACTCCTACTCATTTCAAGTTAGATACAAGATTATTGCATGGATTAGAACATGGAAATTAGGGAAATATTTGAGGAAAATTCGGAAGAAACCTAGAATATGAAAATTTGAATTTTAGCCACGAATTGAGCATGAATAATTGAGTAAAATGTGTAATTGAATTAGTAAAGCTTCGGGTAGGGATTTCTTCAAGAATTTTCGAGGTTCGGGCACGTGGGCCCGAGGGCATTTTGGTCATTTCATTGAGCCGGGCTGAGGAACTTTGTGATTTGAATTTGTTATGACCTATTGAGTATATTTTAATTGAATTATCGTTATTTGGATAGTTTGGGAGCGTTGCGCATCCATTTTAGTCGTCCTGGAGGCCGGTGATGGATCTTCGGAGCGAGATGAGTCTCCTTTCTAACCTTGTAAGAGGAAACTGTCCCCATAGGTGTTCTACATGCTATGTGTAATTATTTGTGAGGGTTACATACGCACCAAGTGACGAGAGTTCGTATGTAGCGGCTATTATTGTTATGTCCGGGTAGTTAGGCCCCACATCTTGCCTTGTGTTCTCCTTGTGATGAGCTTTATGTTATGAAGTCCTTCTATGTGTAGTTTTTCTCCTCTGAGATTTCGTGGAATTTAAAATAATATAAAAAGAATTGTCTTACGGAAATAAAATGAAAAGAATTATTTTACGGAAAATAACATGAAAAGAATTGTTTTACGGAAAATAAAATGAAAAGAAATGTTTTACGGAAAATAAAATGAAAAGGACTGTTTTACAAAAAAAAAATGAATAGAATTGTTTTACGGAAAGTAACATTAAAGGAAATTGTTTTACGGAAAATAAGATGAAAAGAAATGTTTTACAGAAAGTAATATGAAATTATGAAATATATGGGAGCGGGCCGTACGCCACGGCGGAATTGAAATGAAATTATGAAATATATGGGAGCGGGCCGTACGCCACGGCGGAATTGAAATGAAATTATGAAATATATGGGAGCGGGCCGTACGCCACGGCGGAATTGAAATGAAATTATGAAATATATGGGAGCGGGCCGTACGCCACGTCGGAATTGAAAAGAAATTGTGAAATATATGGGAGCGGGCCGTACGCCACAGCGGAATTGAAATGAAATTATGAAATATATGGAGCGGGCCATATGCCACGGCAGAATTGAAATGAAATTATGAAATATATGGGAGCGGGCTGTACGCCACGGTGGAATTGAAAAGAAATTGTGAAATATATGGGAGCGGGTCGTACGCCACAACAGAATTGAAAAGAAATTGTGAAATATATGGGAACGCGCCGTACGCCACGGCGAGTGTAGAAAAGTACCTTATGGGAGCGGGCCGTACGCCACGACAGATCTAAGAATTGGTGATTATTGTTTTCATACGGTGGTCTTACTTTTGAAAGTGCTTTATTGTTTAAGTTCAGTAACTGTTTGGATTTTTCGGTTCTCAGTACGTGTACTTGTTGCTTATTTCTCTGACATGCGTACGATATTTCATCATATTTTATCATATGTTATTACTACTGGACCCTAGTGAGTATCGAGTCGACCTCTCGTCACTACTTCTTCGAGGTTAGGCGGGATACTCACTGGGTACATATATGTATATGTACTCATGCTACACTTTCTGTGCATTTTGTTGCACAATTATCTTCATAGTTCAGCGATTGGTTTGGAGACTTGCTCGGGCTGCATTCGTCCGGACGCGTTCCGCAGTTGACAAAGTCTCCTTCTTTCTATATATTTACATTGTATCTCTATTCCTTTTGTCCCATTTATTTCTCGAACAAGAGTTGTATAATTGTATAAATTCTTAGAAACTGCTCATGTACTTGTGTCGCCGAGTTGTGGGGATGTGTTGAGTCTTGTATTATTGAACTAAATGGAGTTCCTATCGTGTTTAATTTACAATAGTTTATTTATTTGATTATGAAAAGAAATAAAGGCTAGACTTCGAAATTGTTAAACAGGATGGTATTTCAACTGATCAAGGGGTTGGCTTGCCTGACAGTGGTGTCCGGCGCCATCACAACCCATAGGTTTTGGGACGTGAAAACGTGGTATCAGAGCTCTAGGTTCCCCTAGGTTTCACGAGTCATGAGCAAGTCTAGTATAGTCTTGCGGATCGGTACAGATACGTCTGTACTTATCTTCGAGAGGCTGCAGGGCTGTTAGGAGTACTTCCCTTCTTGATATCTTATCGTGCGATTTGATTCCCTTAAGGCTTATGTCTATACTTCCTTCCTACTTAGTCTTACGCGTCGCGAAGCGCTCGTTATGAATCGGGAATTTGAGGAGTTGTGATGATGTTACGGATACGGTGCGTGAAGTCTTCCGTGCGTAGTCGTTTGGGGCTGTTGTTGTTTCCATGCAAGAAGAATATTATGTTGCTTCAGCTCAGTGGTTGTGTTTCTAAGAACCTTGAGGCTGTGCTCAGATTGTTATGGTGTTTTCGATTGGTTATGGCGCGATGTTGATATAAGGATAGAACGTTTTCCCATGTGTTGGGGTGATGAACGGTTTGAATGGAGGCCGCAATTGAGAAGCATGCGATGAAGGAAATCATGTGAGAAGTGTCAGGTAGCGGCTAAGTCTCTAAACGCCCGGCGTCAGAGACAGAGGTCAGGTAATTGCTTAAGGGAATGAATCCAACTAAGTAGGAAGTGGCAGTATAGTCTACGAGTTCAGCAGTAAGGCGGTGGCCTGCCTTGAGGAGGAATTGCAGTAAGTTGAGAAATTTTGCGTACAGAAAGTAGGTCCACAAGATTAAACCGAAATGTTTGTTATTCGGTGGAAGGCTGGATGCAACAAAGATAAGATTATTAGGGATGGGGAAGGATGCGATATGGCAGGTGAATTTGAGGATAGCGTGGCACATTCAGTAGATGTCCCTGAGAAGCAGACAGACTGGTAAAGCTAGTGAATAAGAACAGGCTTAGGATGGGGTGTTGATGTCATAGGGGGGTGTAGCGCAGTATTGTCGGGCGGTGTCAGTTGGTGATTTCTGCAGGTGGGTTATTTCTAGGTATAGGTTAGCAGGAATTTTTGGGAATAGGTTAGTGGGTATTCCTAGGTATAGGGTAGCAGGTATTTCTTGGAATATGTTAGCATGTATTTCTGGGCATAGGTTAGCGGCTATTTATGGGTATAGGATAGCGGTGGTATGGTTAGTAGTTCTCTGTAAGAAATCATAGCGGCGATTCGTTAGGAGGCAGAATGGGCTAATGATGCTAGGGGTTATTTTTGGGTATTTAGGGAATGCTAAATTCGGAAGGGCTGACGGATTGGTTGAGCAAGACCATGCTAGCAAAGCAGGAAGGATCCCAGCATGGGTCTAGAGTGAGATAAAGGGTAGCTTCGGGCTAAGTGGGGGAGTCCCACCACCTGTAGTTGAATTGTAGGGTTGCGTCCTCATGGAATTGCAGAATTGCCGGTGTATCGGCAAGTTGTTACAGCTAAGGGAAAGGAGTGAATCGGTAAGTGAGCATGGCATATGATAAAAATGAGCAAATTGGTCCTATTGGACCAGGGTTAGGCTCTGGAAGACTAAGAATTTGTGCTTAAGGCATAGGCAATTTGTAAGGATAGTGACTCAGTCACGTGCGTCATTGAAGAGCATGTTCATGTGCTAGAAGATCCTTGGAGATGATTGTATTCGGGGCCAGCCAGAGTGGGTGACTCTCAGCAGCGGTCCTGATGAATTTGAAAGTTTGAAATTGTGGTGTGCAAGGGTTTCAGGCAACAGTATGATTGAGAATCGAGCTTTTGCAGTATAACCTCTGAGGAGAAGGAGACTAGTTGGAGTGTTCTATGTTATTTCAACACGCAGGATAATGTTGTAAGAGTGAGAGAAATATACTCCGAGTTGTAGAAAGATTTTCAGGAGGTTGTGAGACGGGTTGTGGAGTTTAGGCAGCAGGGTCTCGTGAATCAAGGTCACTTGGGACGAGTGAGGGTTGAGTTGCTATGAGTTGAAAGGAGATACTATTATTTTTGAGGCAATGAAAGATGATTAAGAGAAGATGGATTGGTTAGCCATGAGGAACGGTGTCTGTTCGGCAGGGATCAGTTCGTTCGGTATGATTGGGCATGTGTATGGGTTGCACAGATGTGTGTGAGGCTTGTCGGCCATCGTAATAGATTTCAGTCGGAAGCATTCAAATGCTATGGCCTATCAGGTGTAGGCGGATCCCGGAAGGATTATGGTGGTTCAGGACACTACTAAAGGATTTGTATGTATTGTGAGGGTGAGAACTCACTTGTGTGTTGTTATGGTTTTCATGAGTTGAAGCAAATAAAAGGTTTCTCTATGTGATAAAGTGTTCACCCTATTAGTGGATCAGGAGTCATGATGGGATTCCTATGCCATCACTTATCGGCACGTAGGTGCAGTAAGCAGTATGTACTGAAAGTAAGAATCGAGGTTTGCAGTTTGTGTTGACAAGGATGCCACGAGCTCAGAGGAGCAAGAGAAAAGGGTTTGAATGTTTAAGAATAAGCATATGTTGTCTTCAGTGTCACCTGAGATCGGTGTTGGGTAAAAGAGGCCTCGTATCCTGATTACGGGTCTTAAAAAAATTTTTGCAGCCTTGGGGTGGTCGGTAGTATGGATGTGCATACTAGCTACCTGCGTGAAAAGTCGTGGGAGCGTGACCACGGGAATATTATGTAAGTGTGACTTGTAGTCACCTGATTAATTGAAGATTTGGACCAAGTATAAGGAAATGCAATATTGCTTAATTGAGAATATATGCCTTAAAGGCGTTCGGCCCAGTTGGTTGTGGATTGTGGGGTGTTTGTCCCTGCTATGATGATCGCTCTTGTGTATTATGAGAATAAGATTATGCCTTAAAGAAGGTGGGTTATTACGGACCCGGGTAAGGCTATCAGCCTAGTTCAGTGCGAGCAGAATCGGCTTGAAGTGAATGAATGGATTCAAATAAGACTATGGGCTTCATGCGAGCCAGATGTGTTCATTTCTGTATAGCGCTCCTCAAGGAGGGGTATGGGGATATCAGGTGTTGTCCCGTATTCGTCAAATTCATGTGATATTATGATTGTGCCGTGCGTGTGTGAAACGGCTTGATAAATTCTTATGTGTTGAGATTTCCGCGTGGCGATGAGGTTAAGTGAGCAGAATGGCTCTTGATATTCAGATTATATATCTCACCTCAGTTGTGCTTGAGTTTTGTGGCATATGGCTCTATCAATCTCCCCAGAATGGTATTATGCACTCAGTAGGCTTGTGACCGATGTCAGTAAATTGTAATAGTGAGCAATTCAGCTCTGTGTATATATTTCTTTATGTAAATTCCATGATGGGATCGGGTGGCACGCCGCCACGGGTATGTTATTAGGGATCGGGCTGCGCGCCGCAACAGTATAATGTTGAGTAAGACTCCTATAATGATTATTCTTGTGTTTAACTTCCTGTTTCTCTGAGTAAAATTCATATTTATAGCGTGAGTCGGGTAGTCCCTTCCTGATGTCATTCCCTTATGAGTCCTGTTCGAATTGTGGCCTATTGCCGCATTGTGGCATCGTGTGAGACTGTTGGTTATGCCTGGGGTGATTGGTTATCTGAGCAGTTC
>ML279976.1:0-90783 GCA_005239495.1 Nicotiana undulata | reverse complement strand
TATGTAGCCGCCCGTTGACACTGTGACACTAGTCCTGGCACACACTTGTTTTAGTCATGTTGGTAATTTGGGGTTGTATATATTGGGCCTAGTTGTGGCTCAGCTTATTTCTATGGCCTTACCCCATATTGTTATTGTATTCCGCATTTTTATTGTTATTGTTGTTCGTTGGCTTGCCTAATCTCACCGTTAGGCGCCATCACGACCTGGACCGATTTTGGGTCGTGACATATATAGTTGGCTGGAATTAATTAGTAAAATTGTATACCCTATTGGTATAATTATATGTCATATTTGTATCATATGGTAGTTAGAATATTTTTTGGTTGTTTTAGCTGTATTTTTAAGTGAATTCTATTCTAAAATGATGTCACGACCCAATTCTCCCTCCGACTAGGTCTCGTGACGGCACCTAGTCTAGACGACTAGGTAAGCCTATTCCTTACGCAAAATTAAGATAAAACAGGTAGAATAACAGTAAGTGATATAAATCATAATAAAGTCGATGCCGCTCGGCATTTACAGTTTACTTTACCCAGAACCCAGAATATCACAATACATCACAAGCTAACTCTACAGCTCAATATGTACATCTGGAAAGGAAAAGACCGTATAGTTTCATCTACAAGTTCTACTACATCAAGATAAGAAGGGGGCTCGGAGATCTGCGGACGTTGCAGATTATACCTCGAGTCTCCTGATACCGCTATTGCTGGCTAGCTGAGATACCGCATACTAGGACCTGGATCTGCACATGGGAAAAACATGTGCAGAAGGGCCTGAGTACTTCACATTCGGTACTCAGTAAGTGCCAAGCCTAACCTCAGTCAAGTAGTGACGAGGTCAGGTAGTTTTAGGGCTTTAAGAAAAAGAACCAGTTGGAAATCTCGGAGTAAAATCCTTAAATCAATTTCAAATAATGGTAACGATTGGAAAATCAGTTTGAAATCAATTTACCAGGACAAAATCTTAAGTTATTATGCAGTTCAAACCGTTAACAGTAATAATAGAGTTGGAAATGAGGTATTGTGTAGAAAGAAGTATGGAATTTCAATGAAACTATTCCGTGCACGCGCTCGTCACCTCACGTACACGGGGTTTTATAGAAAAACCAGTTTAAAATGCCTAAGGGAGATTCCCCAACACAGAGTTAGGCAAGCCACTTACCTCAACTGTGCAAATCAACCGCTAATCACTCTCTTGCCACGAGTATCCAACTCTGGGTGGCCCAAATCTATTCAATTTGATAGTATATGTAAATATAAATTCAAGAAATCAAAGTAAATAATTATTTCGGAACTAAAACGCGAAATTAGAAAATTTGATCAAAATGCCCCTCGGGCCCACGTCTCGGAATCGGGTAAAATTCATATTTTCTGATATTCACTCACGAGTATAACCATATGAAAATCTCTCAAATCGGAGGTCAAATACCCAATCAAAATCCCAAAAATCGGTCTAGGAAGTTTCTTCCAATTTCACCCAATTTCAACTCAAAAATCTCGAAGTTAAGGGTGGAATTGAAGACTAGAATCATGGAAATTAACCTAGGATGGTTAGGAATAACTTACCTAAAATGCCCAGATGTAAAAGCCTCCAAGAATCGTCTCTCCCGAGCTCCCACAACCCAAAATTGGTGAAATAACATGAACCCTCAAATTTTAGAATTAAGCACACAGGGATCTCGCACCTGCGGTACCTTCAACCGCACCTGCGGAAAAGGCATAGCAGGTGCGGGTTTAACTTAAGTTGGACGGGGGTCGCACCTGCGGGCCTTTTGTCGCTGGTGTGGCTCCGCACCTGCGGAAATCCAATCGCACCTGCGAAGACTGGGAAGGACTGGCCCAACCTCGTACCTGCGGCCAGGGGGGGTGCTCCTGCGAGCTCGCACCTGCGGGAATTCCATCGCAGGTGCGGAAACACAAGAAGAAGATCTGGTTCAGCTGAGTTCCAAGTCCAAAATTCCTCCGTTAAGCATCCGTAACAACCCCGAGGCCCCCGGTACCTCAACCAAAACCACCAACTGACCCCAATAACCTATCCAAACTTGGTCGGTCCTTAAAAACACGTCCCCTAACATCAAAATATCCAAAAATGCATAGATTCAAGCCTAGGAACTTAGGAATTTTCAAGAATTCACCTCCGACGCCGAACCCCGTCTAAACTCGTCCGAATGACCTCAAATTCCGCACACAGGTCATAAATGACATTCCGGACCTACTGTCGCCTTCGAAATTCCATTCCGAGTTCGATATCAAAATCTCACCTATCGGCCGAAATCGCCGAAATTCTAACTTTCGCCAATTCAAGCCTAAATCTACGTCTGGCCTTGAAAACACAATCCGGACACGCTCACAATCCCTAAATCACCCAACAGAGCTAAAGGAGTCAACGGATTCCCATTCTGGATCCGTCTTCACACAGCTCTCACTACGGTCCAATTTCTAAGGTTAAAGCTCACCTTAAAGGACTATATGTCCAAAAACACTCCAATTTTCATCACTCGACGCTCCGACTCGATCCATTAACGTAATAAAACATGGGAGGAACAGTTACCAGGGAATCGGGGTGCTAACTCTCAAAATGACCGGCCATGTCGTTACATTCTCCCCCTCTTAAGAAAACTGTTCGTCCTCGAACGATTATAGAAACGTACCTGAAGCTGTGAATAGATGAGGGTACAAGATCCGCATGTCCTGCTTGGTTTCCCAAGTCGCCTCCTCGACCGGATGACCTCTCCACTGCACCTTGACTGAAGAAATATCCTTCGATCTGAGCTTTCTAACATGCCTGTCCAAAATGGCCACAGGCTCCTCAACATATGATAGATCCTTGTCCAACGGAACTGAGCTGAAATCCAAAACATTNCCATGAATGCCAAGTCGCAAACTCTCCGATCTGCATAACTCTTCTGCCTGGACTGAGCTGTGCGAAGTCTATCCTGAACCACCTTTACCTTGTCCAAGGCATCCTGAACCAAATCTGTACCCAATAATCGGGCCTCGCCCGGATCGAACCATCCAACTAGAGACATGCACCGCCTACCATATAAAGCCTCAAACGGCGCCATCTGAATGCTGGACTGATAGCTGTTATTATAAGCAAACTTTGCAAGGGTCAAGTACTAATCCCATGATCCTCCAAAATCCATCACACAAGCACGGAGCATATCCTCCAAAATCTGAATAGTGCGCTCGGACTGTCCGTCTGTCTGGGGGTGGAATGTTGTACTGAGATCAATCTGGGTACCCAGCTCACTATGCAAGGCTCTCCAGAAGTACGAGGTGAACTGAGGACCTCGTCTAAAATAATAGATACCGGCACACCATGCAACCGGACTATCTCCCGCATGTAGATCTAAGCCAATCTCTCCGAGGAATACGTAGTCAACACCGGAATGAAATGGGATGACTTGGTCAGCCGGTCCACAATCACCCAAATGGCATCATACTTCCTCAAAGTATGAGGAAGTCCAACCACAAAATCCATGGTAATCCGCTCCCACTTCCACTCTGGAAGACTCATCTGCTGAAGTAATCCTCCCGGTCTGTGATGCTCACACTTGACCTGCTGACAATTGAGGCATCTGGCTACGAACTCCACTATATCCTTTTTCATCCTCCGCCACCAGTAGTGTTGTCTCAGATCCTGGTACATCTTCGCGGTACCGGGATGAATGGAGTACCGCGAGCTATGGGCCTCCTCAAGGATCAACCTCCGCAGTCCATCTACGTCAGGTACACAAATACGGCCCTGCAGTCTCAACACACCATCATCATCTATGGTCATATCTCTGACACAATCCCGCTGAACTCTATCCCGAAGAGCTCGAAGGTCGAGATCATCATATTGGCACTCTCGAATGCGGTCATAAAGAGAAGATCGATCAACAACACAAGANACGTTGGCCTTCCCCGGGTGGTATAATATGGTGATGTCATAATCCTTGAGTAACTCCAACCACCTACGCTGACGCAAATTGAGATCCTTCTGCCTGAATATGTGCTGCAAACTCCGGTGATCCGTATATATCTCACAGGGAACACCATATATATAATGACGTCATATCTTCATGGCGTGAACAATCGATGACAACTCAAGGTCATGAACAGGGTAATTTTTCTCATGTACCTTCAACTGTCTGGATGCGTAGGCAATCACCCTACCGTCCTGCATCAACACTGCTCTCAAGCCAATCCTCGAAGCATCACAATAGACTGTATAGGACCCCGAACCGGTAGGTAGTACTAACGCTGGATCTGTAGTCAGGGCTGTCTTGAGCTTTTGAAAGCTCTCCTCACACCCCTCAGTCCAAATAAAAGGTGCGCCCTTCTGGGTCAATCTAGTCATGGGTGCTGAAATGGATGAAAAACCCTCCACGAAACAGCGATAATACCTGGCCAAACCAAGGAAACTACGGATCTCAGTAGCTGAGGACGGTCTGGGCCAACTCTGCACTGCCTCCACCTTCTTCGGATCTACCTTGATCCCATCCGAAGATACCACATGGCCTAAGAATGCCAAAGAATCAAGCCAAAATTCACAATTAGAGAACTTGGCATACAACTTCTTCTCTCTCAAGGTCTGAAGCACGGTCCTCAAGTGTTGCTCATCGTCCCCCCGCGATCGAGAATATATCAGAATGTCGTCAATGAATACAATGACGAAAGTATCAAGATGAGGCTGAAATACGCTGTGCATCAGGTGCATGAAAGCTGCTGGGGCGTTGGTCAGCCGTAATGACATAACAAGGAACTCGTAGTAACCATATCTAGTCCAGAATGCAGTCTTCGGGATGTCCGACTCTCGAATCTTCAACTGATGATAACCCGAACGAAGATCAATCTTGGAGAATACCCTGGCACCCTGAAGTTGGTCAAACAAGTCATCAATGGGAGGCAATGGGTATCTATTCTTCACTGTCACCTTATTTAACTGTTTGTAATCAATACACATCCTCATCGTCCCATCCTTATTTTTCACAAACAACACCGGGGCACCCCAAGGCGATACACTGGGCCTGAAGAACCCCTTATCAAGCAATTCCTGTAACTGTTCCTTCAACTCCTTCAACTCAGGAGGAGCCATGCGGCAGGGAGGAATGGAAATAGGCTGAGTGTCAGGCAATAAATCAATGCTAAAGTCAATGTCTCTGTCGGGCGGCATACCCGTAAAGTCAGCTGGAAAAACATCGGGATAATCCCTCACAACTAGAACTGAATCAACTGTAGGGGTGTTGGCACTAATATCTCTCACATAGGCCAAATAAGCATCACACCCCTTTGCAACCATCCGCTGATCTTTAAGAAAAGAAATGACTCGACGAGGAGTATACTCTAGTGAACCCCTCCACTCTAACCTTGGAAAACCTGGCAGAGCCAGCGTCACGGTTTTGGCGTGACAATCAAGAATAGCATAGTGGGGCGACAATCAGTCCATGCCCAAAATAACATCGAAATCTACCATACTGAGTAATAATAAATCAGCCCTGGTCTCAAAACCACTGATAGAAATCAAACACGACCGATATATGCGGTCCACAACAAGAGAATCTCCCACAGGAGTAGAAACATATACGGGGTAACTCAAAGAATCCCGAGATATCCCCAAATGAGAGGCGAAATAAGATGATACATATGAATATGTGGAACCTAGATCAAATAATACCGATGCATTCCTATGACAAACGGGGACAATACCTGTGATGACTGAGTCTGAAGCAATGGCCTCGGATCGAGCTGGAAGGGCATAGTATCTGGCCTGACCTCCCCCTCTTGGACGACCTCGTCCTCCCCGACCTCCACCTCGAGCTACCTGAGATGGTGGGGTAGCAACTGGGGATAGAAGTATGGCTAGGGGACTTGGTGGAAGACGTGGAACCTGATAAGTATCTGGTGGTGCACCCCTCCTAACTCTAGGGAAATCCTTGATCACATGACGAGGGTCACCACATCCAAAACAACCCCTCTGAGGGCGTGGCTGCTACTGCTGACTCTTAACTGGCCTGCTAGATTGGCCGGTGATAACACCTCGAGCAGGAGGTGCCTGAGATACTGGTGGTGCATAATAAGGCTCCCGAGGTCTAGGAGGTGCTGGAATACCACTGGCTGCTGGGAGAGCTGAATGTACCGGGCGACTCACAAAACCCCTACCAAAGTGTGCTTCTGGTGCACGAGCTCCTGAGAAATGACCCGTCTCTCGAGACCTCTTGGCCTCTCTCTCCTCTTTGTCCCGGGTCAACATACTCTCAATCCTCCTAGCAATGCTCACGGCCTGGTGGGAAGTGATATCAGTCTCCAACTCCCTGGCCATACTGGTACGAATGCTAGGATGGAGTCCCTCAATAAAACGGCGAACTCTCTCTCTGACAGTAGATACCAAAGCTGATGCATGTCGTGCCAAGTCACTGAAACGGACTGCATACTCTGACACGGTCATAGTACCCTGGCGTAGCTGCTCAAACTTAAGATAAAATAGGTAGAATAGTAGTAAGTGATATAAATCTTAATAAAGTCGATGCCGCTCGGCATTTACAGTTTACTTTACCAAGAACCTGGAATATCACAATACATCACAAGCTAACTCTACGGGTCAATATGTACATCTGGAAAGGAAAGACCGTATAATTTCATCTACAAGTTCTACTATATCAAGATAAGAAGGAGGCTCGGAGATCTGCGGACGTTGCAGATTATACCTCGAGTCACCTGATACTGCTGCTTCTAGCTAGCTGAGATACCGCGTACTAGGACCTGGATCTGCACATGGGGAAAACATGCGCAGAAGGGCGTGAGTACTCCACATTCGGTACTCAGTAAGTGCCAAGCGTAACCCCAGTCAAGTAGTGACGAGGTCAGGTATTTTTAGGGTTTTAGGAAAAAGAACCAGTTGGAAATCTCGGAGTAAAATCCTTAAATCAGTTTCAAATAACGGTAACGATTGGAAAACCAGTTAGAAATCAATTTACCAGGACAAAATCTTAAGTTATTATGCAGTTCAAACCGATAACAGTAATAATAGAGTTGGAAATGAGGTATTGTGTAGAAATAAGTATGGAATTTCAATGAAAATATTCCGTGTACGCGCTCGTCACCTCACGTACACGGGGTTTTATAGCAAAACCAGTTAAAAATTCCTAAGGGAGATTCCCCAACACAGAGTTAGGCAAGCCACTTACCGCAATTGTACAAATCAACCGCTAATCACTCTCTTGCCACGAGTATCCAACTCTGGGTGGCCCAAATCTATTCAATTTGATGGTATATGTAAATATAAATTCAAGAAATCAAAGTAAATAATTATTTCGGAACTAAAACGCGAAATTAGAAAATTTGATCAAAATGCCCCTCGGGCCCACGTCTTGGAATCGGGTAAAATTTATATTTTCTGAACCCTTATTCACTCACGAGTATAACCATATGAAAATCTCTCAAATCGGAGGTCAAATACCCAATCAAAATCCCAAAAATCGGTCTAGGAAGTTTCTTCCAGTTTCCCCCAATTTCAACTCAAAAATCTCGAATTTAAGGGTGGAATTGAAGACTAGAATCATGAAAATTAACCTAGGATGGTTAGGAATAACTTACCTAAAATGCCCAGATGTAAAAGCCTCCAAGAATCGTCTCTCCCGATGTCCCACAACTCAAAAATGGTGAAATAACATGAACCCTCAGATTTTAGAATTAAGCACACAGGGATCTCGCACATGCGGAAAAGGCATCGCAGGTGCGGGTTTCACTTAAGCTGGACGGGGGTCGCACCTGCGGGCCTTTTGTTGCTGCTGCGGCTCCGCACCTGCAGAAATCCAATCGCACCTGCGGAGACTGGGAAGGCCTGGCCCAACCTCGCACCTGCGGCTAGGGGGCCGCTCCTGTGAGCTCGCACCTGCGGGAATTCCATCGCAGGTGCGGAAACACTAGAAGAAGATCTGGTTCAGCTGAGTTCCAAGTCCAAATTCCTCCGTTAAGCATCCGGAACAACCCTGAGGCCCCCGGGACCTTAACCAAAACCACCAACTGACCCCAATACCCTATCCAAACTTGGTCGGGCCTTAAAAACACGTCCCCTAACATCAAAATATCCAAAAATGCATAGATTCAAGCCTAGGAACTTAGGAATTTTTAACAATTCACCTTCGACGCCGAACCCCGTTTAAACTCGTCTGAATGACCTCAAATTTTGCACATAGGTCATAAATGACATTCCGGACCTTCTGTCGCCTTCGTAGTTCCATTCCTAGTCCGATATCAAAATCTCACCTATCGGCCGAAATCGCCGAAATTCTAACTTTCGCCAATTCAAGCCTAAATCTACGTCTGGCCTTGAAAACACAATCCGAACACGCTCCCAATCCTGAAATCACCCAATGGAGATAACGAAGTCAACAGATTCACATTCCGGGTCCGTCTTCACACAACTCTCTCTACGGTTCAATTTCTAAGGTTAAAGCTCACCTTAAAGGACTATATGTCCAAAAACACTCCAATTTTCATCACTCGACGCTCCGACTCGATCCATTAACATAATAAAACATGGGAGGAACATTTATCAGGGAATCGGGGCGCTAACTCTCAAAACGACCGGCCAGGTCGTTACAAATGATTTATATGATCATGTTTTGTTCTGTTGGATTTTTTTGTACCTATGGTTATAGATTTTGTGTATTATGTAATAGCTTTTATAGTTATATGCAGTTGTTGGAACGATCCCGTACAACTATATACCCTATTAGTATAGTTATATACTATATTGGTATCATATGCTAGTTGAATTATTTTGTTGTTGTATTAGCTGCATTTAATTGGTACATTATTTGATTTTCTTTTAATTATAGTAATATAGTACAATATCTTGAAATAAATTATTATATTAATATGTGGTACACTAAGTTTTTTATTTTTCTCTTTATGCATGTGTGTTATGTAATAGTACTATAGTCATACAATTTTCGGAAATTAACCAGTAAAGTTGTATACCATGTTGGTATAGTTATATGCCATATAGGTATCATATGGTAGTTTAAATATTTTTTTGGTTGTTTAGCCGTATTTTTAAGTGATTATTATTCTGGAATTATTTATATGAATTTGCAGTGCTGGAATTTTTGTGTGCAGATGGACATAGATTATGTGTATTGTGTAATAGTTTTTACAGTTATAAGCAATTGTTGGAACGACGCCATATAACTATATACCCTATTAGTATACGGAATGAGCAAGTTGCTTTGCAATTATTTAGCTTGAAATGCGGGCATGTAATTTTCTCATACTTTTATTGCATTCTTTAATGTTTTGGTATAATAGTATAGTCGCAGATAGTGTAGCAATATTCTAGAGTAATCATATACTCTCTTGGTATACATGTATACTATATTGGTATCATATGGTAATAGAAGTCTTCGTTGCTAGTTATACTTTTATTGTATCTTTCAATATTTTATTATCATTTCTACTCTAACTTGTATATATGGAGACTTGGTGGCCGTAGATTATGTTTTCTTGCTCAATAACTGGTTGTGTTACCGCTAATGGTCGAGTGTGTACTGATATTTATAGGGAAGGGGATCAAGGTTTGCATGGCAATCACGTGTTGATTCTTACAATCTGATTATGTCATTTATGGTGCTAGCAACAAACAATGTGATATTCTTTGAATTAGATCAAGTGACAACTGATATTATAGCAGTTTAATTATCGAATTTAAAAAATGAGAAAAAGACAAAAGGTATATTATACTAGTTATATTAAAAAAAGGATGAACAAATATTTACTATATAAGTTTTTTTTCTTATTGTATATAAAAAAAGAATAATAAACAATAAACAGTAAATGAAATTAGATTATGAAGAGAAATAGAATATAAAGAAATACGTTAAATGAGAAAAGGAAAAAAAAAAAAGGAGAAAAGAAAGAAAAAAAGGTAATTAAAAAGAAAAGAAGCATAGAAATAAAAAAAATATTGGAGAAAAAGAGAAATTTCCCACAAAGACTGCTATGGGCAGGAAATGTAATTAATTTGAGGGATAGAAAAATAAATTGATAGACAAGGGCAAATAGTTTTGTTTTTGTGGGTGACTGTGTCATTCTCCCTTTAATCTCCCTCGGGTTTCTCAAAAGAAAAAATATATTGCAATGGTAAGAAACCTCTGTTCTTTAGATTAATGACTATTTAGTTGTTTGTCTAAAATTGTATTATATAATCATGTAACTGATCACCAAAACCTGAGCGTAAAGTTTTAGGACATGTAAAGTTATGATAGAATATATGGACGGCAAATTTAACCAGTGTAACAAGAATGAAAACGAGGTCTGATTAGGCAGGGTCATAGTGCACGTATGATGACAGAGAGAATGTTTGAATTTTTATTTTATTTTTTAGTAGCTACATTGGTATAGATAAATATATTATTATAGATCAGGTGTTGACTTATTTAGATATCTAAACTTCGTCTTCCAAGAAAAATATCATCATAGACTAACATGTAATACATAAATTAAAAAACATACTAGCTAAAATGGAAGAGTGTAATTACAAGAATGCTATGCGATGAAAATATACACAGATATTTGAATGCAAATTTTATACAGTGATTATGAGAATAATAGAAACAAAACCTAATATACTAACAAGTAAATATCGTAACAATACAGACCTATCATATCTGTATACGAATTAGGGCATAAAAATACAATTTGATAAATATATGAATCGAACAAGATAAGTGACCACCATCAAAACAATGTTACAAGTGCCACACCTATAGGATTAAAAAAGAGAAGACATAAAAAATTTGTTTGGTCAATGTTCTATGTAGACTATATCCATCAATATGTAGGCATGACAACATGATGGCAAAATATACAGAAAGTAAATAATAGTATATATTTGGGATCACAAGAAAATACGATTATCCCAAAAGATCTTAAATTATTTATCTCCCGTTTGTCCATATATTTTGACTTCATTTTTTCAAATTTTTATAAAAATATTTCATAAATTTTCAAGTTCCCAAAAACTGGTTTAGGGCCGTTTTTGGGTGAATTTTTTTCTTTCACTCATAGAACTTCAACTTTTCTCCAAATAAAATGCATCTCTGAATACAA
The DNA here is from genome assembly GCA_005239495.1 of Nicotiana undulata. Classification (NCBI taxonomy): domain Eukaryota; kingdom Viridiplantae; phylum Streptophyta; class Magnoliopsida; order Solanales; family Solanaceae; genus Nicotiana; species Nicotiana undulata. The sequence continues at coordinate 79,681 of ML279976.1, read as the reverse complement.
CTTCAACTTTCAAAAATTATTTTTCAATAATTTTTTTTAATCAAATCTATGTCCAAACGCTAGCTTATAATGAAGGGAGATTTAGCAAACAACAAAATATTAATGTTACCGAAAAAAGTTAAAAAGTTCTTCAAAAATTTTCAGTGAATAATAATAACAATATACTTTCTTTATTTTCTTTTCACTCACAATTTCTTTTACAAAAAACATAGTTATCCACGTGTGTGATCACGTAATTTTTGCCCTACGGAAAATCACTCCTTAAACCCCACAAAAAGTAGCTTTCTAGTTGTTTTTAGCTTAGAATTTCTCATTATTTGTTTGTTTGCATTTATTTGTATTTGTGCATATTTAGGAATATCATAGATCATAAAAGTCATAAAAAATACTTTAATCTTTATTCTTTTTAGATTTTATTTGCATGATTAATTGCATTTATAAAACACTAAATACCAAAAATACAATAGTTCCATTACATGCATTGTTAGTTGACTAAATTAGTTAATTGTTAGAAAAATAGTTAAGTGGGTCAATTTTACAATTTAGGCTTGAAATTAGAGTGTTTGGTCAAGTTATTATTTCTGAAATTAAGACAAGGAAAAGTGGAGACTGTTTTGGTCTTTAATGATGTAATGACCCGACCGGTCGTTTTGAGCATTTGTACTTCGTTCGGTGGATGGAGGGCATGAGTAGCTCCGTACGATATAGTATGACTTGTGTGTATCGTTGGTTTTTCTGTTTTCGGGTGATTCAGAATTAATTTGGAAGAATGATTCTCATTAGGAAGCTTTAAGTTGAAATATTTGACCAAGTTTGAATTTTGATTATTTGACCTAGATATTAGTTTTGATGGTTTCGTTAGGTCCGGATGGTGATTTTGAACTTGGGCGTATGCTCGAATTTACATTTAGATATTTCTAGAAGATTTTGGCACTCATTGTCGAAAGTTGGAAAATTGAAGGTTTGAAATGTTCATAAGTTTGACCAATAGTTGACTTCGAAGTTATCAGGTTCGGATTGTTGTTCTAGGAGTTGGAATAGGTTCGATATGTCATTTGGAACTTGTATGCAAAATTTGGGTTCATTCCGGATTGGTTAGGCTTGAATCGGACGCTTAGTTCGAAGTTTGAAGTTTATGAACTAAAGATATTGATCTTGATCGGCGATTCACGGTTTTGATGTTGTTATGTGTGATTTGAGGCCTCGAATATGTTCGTGTTATGTTTTGGGACTTGTTGGTATGTTCGTATGGGGTTTCGAGGGGCTCGGGTGAGCTTCGGGGTCGTTCGGACCATTTCTAGGCCATTTTAGCTCATGGGTTTTGGCTACAGAGGTGCACATTGAGACTGCGTAGAATTGGTCGCGATCTCTAAGAGTAAAATAGGGAAAATGGACATGTGAATCGCGATCGCGGAAGCCTTTTCGTGATCACATATAAGAAAATTTTGTTGTCACTGACCCGACTTTAGAAGTTTGTATCTTGCAATCTATAAAGAAAGATGATTTAAAAAAATTGTAGTCATTTGTGTCTAGTTTTCAGAAAATTAAACTATTTATGATTTGGAGTTTTGTATAAAATATTATGTCTAATACACTACAAGCTGTTTGAGAAGAATTTGGGAAGGTTTATGGAAGTTTGTTCTTCGCGATAGCGGGGAAATGGCCGCGATCGCATAGGGTGAACATTGTCCTAGAAATATTTTTAATCACAATCGCGACGTTTGTGGCCGCAATCGTGAAGGGTACCCCTGGAACAGTGTATAAAGTACTCTATTTCGAAGGTTCGGACATTTTAGCATATTTTGAGCTATGGAGCTCGGATTGAGGCGATATTTTAGGCGACTTTCTCTACATGGATTGGGATAAGTGTTTCCTACTCAGTTCTTGATTATATTTCGTGAATCCATCTTCAATTTTGACATTTAATTGATGTCTTTGAAAGAGAAACAGGTGGTTTTTGTCTAACCTTTCATAAAGTGAATTTTTGAGTTTTGAACATCGGCTCGAAGTCGATTTTGAGTGAAACTAGTATGGTTGGACTCATAATTGAATGGGATGTCGAATTTTGTGAGTTTTGTCGAATTTCGAGATGCGGTACTATGTTTGATTATTTGGTTGATTTTGGACTTTTGATTAAAGATTCGACATTTATCGATCGAGTTTATTTCCTTTGGTATTATTTGATGTTCTTGAGTTGCTTTTGGCTAGTTTTGAGTCGTTTAGAGGTCGGTACATGCGCTATGGCATTTCTAGAGTATTGTTTGGCCTGCTCGATATTGGATTTGTCTTGTTTGAGGTAAGTAACACTTCTAAACTTGATGGTGAGGGTATGAACCCCTGAATATGTGTGTTATGTGTTCGGCGTTGAGGTGTCACGCATGCTAGGTGACGGGCGTGTGGGCATGCACCGTGTGAAGTATAATTTGTTTGATTCTGCAATATTGTGTAGCTACCTAATCATTTTTATCCATGAAATTTCGATGTGCTAGAGTACTTGAGTTGCGATCCATGCTAGAAACCATGCTTAGGCTATATGATTATTTTGTTGGGACCACTGCGATCATTTATGTTGTTTAGTTATTTGCTTAAATTGCAATTACATGCTCAGTTATACTCATTCATTGCATATCATATCTCAGTCTTTGTTATCATTTGTCTCACTTCATATTATCATTGTTTGGGTCGATTGGCATGAGATTTGTGAGGCCGAGAGACTGGAGAGATTGGTGATTGAGTAAGGCCGAGGGTCTGATTGTGAGGATGTTTATGGGATCGAGTTGCATACCATAACACACTTTATTAGTTTATGCCATGATTGTCTTACATTAGTGCTTGGGCAGGATCCACCTCTCGGAGTCTGCACACCCAGAGTAAGCGTAGGTACCTACTGAGTAGGAGTGGCGAGTGGGAGTGGGAGTGCCGAGAGCGAGTACCGAGTGATTGTGAGGACTGAGTGACTGTGAGGAATGAGTGATTGTGAGGACTGAGTGACTGGGAGGATTAGCTAATTGATACTCTAAGAGTATGCATATGGTTTTATCACTGTGTGCATTGCATTCGACAAGCACACTTGACATACAAGCACAGAGATGCATTTTCTTCATGATGTACTATATTGTGTCATTCATGACTTCACATACGCATTGACATGTAGGCATAGAGATGTAGTTTCCTCATGTCATTTGATAATGAAACATTTTACCTATTATTGAAAGTTTTTGAAAAAAAATTACCTTCAGATTTACTCATATTTGGTAATTTCAGTAAAAGATTTAGGTTTTCACTTATATACATGAAAAGCATGCTTATTTTCCGAAATGTGAACGAGATGAGCATTATATCTATGAGTTATTTCTTGTACCACTTTTATTAAATTGTTGTGATTTGTTATTGGCTATTGGTGTTGGTCTCTGACGTTTATCCCAGCTCGTTACTACTTTCAACCTAAGGTGATGTTTGTTACTTATTGAGTACATGGGGTTGGTTGTATTCATACTACACTTCTGCATCTTGCGTGCAGATTTTGGATGTTGATGTTGCTGTGTAAGGAAGGAGCTGGCATTGAAGATGTATCTGCGTAACTGTCATAACTGCCTCTTGTTCTTGGTAGCTTTAGCATTTTAAATCTGTTTATGTATATTTCAAATAGATGGTGTATTTGTTTCATATCAGATTTGTAAACTCTAAATCTTAGAAGCTCATGATTTGTACTACCAGTCCTTGAAAAATTCTTTGTATAGAAGTTCAGTTATATTATCTTTAGTTCTTTCGGTAAATCTCATTTGTATTGGTTTTTGTTAAATTGTCTTACTAGCGGGTTGGGTTAGGTGCCATCACGACTAGTTGGATTTTGGGTCATGACAAGTTGGTATCAGAGCTCTAGGTTTATAGGTTCTATGAGTCATGAGTAAATATCTAATAGAGTCTTACGGATCGGTATGATGACGTCCATACCTAGTTTCGAGAGACTACATGGCATTTACGATAAACTTTTCATTTTTCTTTCCTATCGTGTGTCATTGATTCAACTTGAAGCATATCCAAATGAATTCCTTCCACTCACTCGTATGTTATGTGAGCGTTCAGTATTAGCGGTGCATCGACGGCTTGCGATTCCATGGATGAGGTGCGAGATGCGTCTTTTGTGTTTCGGTGATGGGCCAATCTAGAAGACTTGAGGTCAGGTTTAGAACGCATCTTAGGCTCGTTAGTTTTAGTTGTGTGAGCATGTGCTTTTAGACTTATATGTTCGGTGGTGTCCCTATGAGTGGAATTTATGGCTCGGTGAGTGATTGGATGGCTATATGATGAGTATGATATGACTGAGGGATATTTTTAGATGGTTTGAATGTGACTGGAAGAGTTTTCTTGAGATGTGAAAAGGACTATTGGGTGCTTGACTTCTGGCTAGATGTGTTGTATAGTCTCGAGTTATGATCGTGTTGAGGGATCTTTCATATCATTTTTTTGTGGAATGAAGTAGATTCGCATGTCTTGTGGAAGAGTTCAGGCTTAGGAACATTAAGTGATTGTGTAGTAATGGTGGCTGTGAAAGGGTATAGAGAGATGTCGGTTTGACGCTATGCAGATGGGTTATCACATGCAGGGTAATCTACGGATGTATGATCCTTATGATGATTGTTTGAAGAGTTTCTTTCTACCAGTGGGTTATATATGTTGCGATTTGAGTACGGGACGGTTGCGAAAGTTGACTTGACTATCATGAGGATGAATGCGATCTTCACTGAGGATTTGAGGTATTTTATGATTTTTGTTGCATGAACTTATGAAGGATTTAGTTGGATTTCAGTGCGGGATTATGGCAGTAATAGAGTATGGGTATTGTGCATTACCGGATGTTTTGTTCTGTGGCTTTGAGCCAAGTGGGGGAGTATGCCATCAGCGATTTGATTGCATGGTTATGTGTTGTATTGGTTTCAGCGTGAGGCATACTTGTGAATCAGTTATGACTTGCAGAGGTTGAGATTGAGGATGACTCGAGTGAGGAGATTTTTGGATACGGGATATATTACACTTTATGTGTATATGGAAATCACGGGATGATTTGAGTTTGTTATTCGTGACGGATGTAATGTGCATATAGCAGGGATTCACTCAGTTGCTTAGAGGTATGTATTGCTTCTTTGGGTGTTGGTGTGCTAATAGGGCACATTTCATTCGTCTCGCTTGGGCGGCGCATTTGAGATTGGTAGGGTGGAGGACCCTCGAGGAGGTTCAAATGGGTTCAAGATTCATATGTGGCAATTGATAATTTTCCGGATTTGTATATGGCTAAGATATGAGATTTGCATTGGATGGTGTCGAGACTCGCGGCATTTCTATATCATTATAGATTCTATATTTCTAGGTTAGGAAGGTAAATGAAACGCCATTAGATTCACAGAAGGTCTCATCAGAGTGGGTGTCCCGGTTGTGGTACTTTTAGGGTGCTTAAGAGGGAATACAACGACTTATGGGACTTAGGGCAGTGTGATTTTATGCTAGGATCTCTTGTGGTGAGCTTTTGGTAATGATTGTGGTGTTTTGGCAAGGAGAAGTGTCAACTTGAGGGTAATTTGGAAGGAGCTCGGAGAAATAGGACAGTTTGGTAGCATGTTGGATCAACATGATAATAGATATGATTGGTTCCTTGGAGTGCTTATGATAAAGCGAGGCTCTACATGTGTTTTATGGCAATACTCTTAGGTTTGGCGACCCACCTGGCTTGGTTGAGTTGGAAAGATTCAGTTTTGATGGCTTAGTATTGTGTAAATAGATTTCAAAGAGTTCTTAATGGTTTCTACCACGGTTGGAGATGGATATTTCCTACCCCGCGTGAGGAGCATGTTGCGTATTGTGATTGTCTCCTAGATGGGATCAAATGGAAGGTTTTTGACTGATTGGGTATGTATTCTGTTGGTGACCCAAAGTTGATTATGAGATTCTCGTACTTTTCGTATGATGGCATGATAGATATGGTATATTGTGTGGGGTCGAGATTTGCATGTGCAAGTTCATGGTTCAGTTTTGAAGGAAAGGTCATGGGTTCTTACATAACATGGATGGTTTCAGATGACTAGATGAATGCTATTACGACTTGGTATTGCTTGAGAAGGGTGCACATTTTAGAAGGCGCATTGTGTTTTGACTTACAGACACTTCATTGGTATTGTGGTACTCACCTGGTTGATCGACTGTTGATGTTCAAATTTTTTCTATGTGGCACGGAAGAATTATGGAAGTATTCCTCATGTGATAATTGTGTGTGAGAGATGTGATAGACATCCGGGTGGTGGAATTGGGGTCAGCTATGGGATTCATGTGCTCTATGGATTTGGAGATTGGAGTCCTCAGAAGCAGATTGTTTCGTGGTTGCGAAGTGTAAAGATGTGGCCAAAGTTAGCTAGATGGTGGTAAATGTTATGGTTAGATCATTGTGAACTTTTGGAGGGCTATTTATCCATTTGAGGATGACCGGAGTTGGTTTGGGGCCCATTAGTAAGCCTGAGGGGGATGTGTATTCCACACCGGGTCAAATTTGTTGACTTTGTACTGCTATTGTTAAGGGATGTGCCATTAATCGAGAATTGATTTTATTAGTATCTGATATGTTTAATGTGTTACTCTTCCATGCTACGAGGGGTTGTGATTCATTGGTTATATGCACACATGGTGCGGATTTATTTGGGCCTTATAGCAGAATTCGAGCAAGATGGTGATTCGGGTGTGGAATGGTTGATTGCGCCTTGGTAATGGTCTTTTCTAGATTGTGGTATATTATGTTATTTTCTTTTCCAGGGTATTGGTCATGAGCTTCATGTACTTGATGTCGAATTGCGTGTGGTTGTTGATGTTGAGCATTGTGGCTTGAGGAATTTCATATGGACCAGTGTTTGGATGGGATCATGCATTGCAACTGGGTTATGTTGGGATATGATCCTTGTGATAGATTCATGCGTTTTTGTCCTACTGTGTGTGATGGGTTCTTGCATTGCGTTGTGGTGGTACTTGTCGAGCTTGTAGAAAGGTTCTCTCATTTGAGTCATTTTTTTCATTTTTGAGTGCATTTGAATTGTTGCGTAGTGGTGCACAGATTGCACGGTTTGTGGATCTAGGTAGTATTGTTGTGTCATGTAAGTAGAGTAGCTTGTATTTGCTGAGATGAAGTCTTAGGGACTGAAGTGATTGCTATCGAATTTGATTATTGTGTGTTTGGAAGAGTCGGAAGTCAGCTTAGAATTTGGCGCTAGTATTCTGGTTAGGCGAGAGGACTCCATGACTTGTTGATATGATAAGTGGTTATGAACTATTGCGCGTTTCTGTAACGACCCACTCGGTCGTTACGTAGAACATGCATTATTATTACTGTTTTTGCCTTTTCATAGGTTGGTTATACTGTATATGATGTGTTAGAGTCGGTTGGCTCGGTTTCAAAACAGTTGTAGTGAGAATTGAGACACTTAGTCTCTAAAAGTAGCTTTATAGTTGGAAAAGTCAACTAGAAGTTGACTTATTGGTAAAAGACCTCGGATTGCGGATTTTATGGCTCGGATATCTTCGTTAGGTGATTTGGGACTTGGGAGTGTGTTCGGAATATTTTTGTGATGTCCGGTGTAGAATTAGGCTTGAATTGGCGAAAGTTAGTTTTTGGCGATTTCCGGTCGGCAACGGAAAATAGGCTATCGGGGTCAGAATGGAATTCTGGAAGTTGGAGCAGGTTCATAATAGCATTTTGGATATGTGTGCAAAATTTCATATCAATCAGAGGTGTTTTGGATAGTTTCGACATCGTTGGTGGAATTTAGGAATTTCAAAGTTCATAGACTTGAATTTGATGTTATTTTGGCGTTTTGATGTTATTTTTGGTGTTCCGAGGGTGCAACTAAGTTTGAATGATGTTATGAGTTATGTTGGTAAGTTTGGTTGGGGCCTCGGGTGCATTTCGGATGCTCAAACGAGCACTTTGGACTAGGAGAAAATGCTGGTTTTCTGGTGTTAGTGCAGCAGTGATTTGTTCATCGGGATCGTGTGGATTTGTCCGCAATCGCATAAGGTTAAAGGAGGCCAGGGAAAATTTGTGCATCGCGATCGCAGAAGTATGGGTGCGATCTCATAAGGTGAGCAACTTAAGCAGTGCGATCGCGTGGCCTAGTTCTCGATCGCGTAGGGATAGAGAGGCGCGTGTGGGGGTTGGTACGTTGTGCTACCCGGTCGCGAGGGAAGGACCGCGATCGCGTTGGGTTGAGGCTTAATGTATCGCGATCGCGTGCTACCCGATCGCGTGGGAAGGACCTGATGTCCGCGATTGCAATGAAGAATTAACTGGGCAGTATATATCAAACCCATCTGCGGCCCTTGCCCACTTTTCCACCATTTTTGAACGGGAATAGAGCTTTTGGAGCGATTTTGAAAAGAGAAAATGATTGTTCTTCATTGAGGTAAGGATTTTGGACCCCATAACTCGATTATATGTGATTAAGGACTAAATTAATAGTGTTTAATTCAGGAAAATCAGTGGAAAAGGGGAAACTAGGGCTTGAGTTTAAGAGACCTTTTAGTGGGGATTTGAGGGGTCAATCGGACTCCGATTTCAGAGTTCTTTATATGTACGGACTCGTGAGATGATGAGGATCGTTTTTGTATAAAGTTTGTCGAGTTTCGATATGCGGGCTCAGGGGCCGGGTTTTGGCTAATTTCGGGTTTTGTGCATAAAGTTGATATTTTCGATTGGGTTTCATTACCCTAGCATATTTTGATGTGAAAAATATGAACTTGATAGATTTGGAGCACTCGGAAGTTGATTCGATAGGCAAGTGTGTTGCGGAGTAGCTTTTCGGGCTAAATTTAGGTAAGTAATGTCTTTAAATCCTGTCCTGAGGGTATGAAACCCCGAACTTTACATCCTTTCACGGTTTTGGAGTGACGCACACACTGGATGTCGAGTGTGGGGCGTGCACGAATTGGGAATTTGTTCCTTCTGAGGCAACTATGTTTTGATATATTTGGGTTGTAAGCCATGTTTGGGGCCTAATGCCAATCTGTTTAAACCCCTTGGGGGCTATTTTCTAATATTCCTCATGTAATAAATATGATTTTACACTCAGTATTTCTTGTTAAATTGTTTGACACTAAGATTTGTGATATTATCATTTCCTGAAATGAAATGCCATTTTGGGTCGAGAACCCCATTTATTTATGGCCCGAGTGGCATTTTGTGAGTGTCTGACTGAGTGAGGTCGAGGGCCAATATTGTGAGGATGTTATTATATGATAGAGGTCGAGTGCCCGAGAGTGATTGATGCCATGAATTGGCTTGTTTATAGCGTTTGGGTTGTAGGAGCCCCTCCGGAGTCTGTACACACCCCCAGTGAGCGCAGGTACCTACTGAGTGCCGAGTGCCGAGTGACGAGTGATTGGGATGCATGAGTGACTGTGAGGTGCTGAGTGACTGTTACTGAGGGATGGTGAGGTGCAGAGTGAATGATTATTGAGTGATGATTTGGCCTGAGGGGCGGTTTATTATGATATTTTGCTGAGTTTTGATTATGATCCACTTCATTCTTTTATACTGATATTTTGGGAGTTTTACTGAGAAACATTTGAAATTATACTTGTTCAAAGGATTTTTACGGAAACTGGTTTTCAAACATATGTACTAGATGTTTACTTTATTAAGACTCTGTGTTTTACTATTTGTGGATTGGTGTTTTGTGTTGTGTGTTTCTTATCTTCAGACTTGATTTATCTTCATTAATACTGAGTTGGCGTACTCATGATTACTCCCTACACCTCTGTGTGCAGATCCAGGTACTGGTTCTGAGCAGTAGTCATTTGCGTTCGTTCGGCTTCAACTTTTGGGATTTCGAGGTAGTTGTCCAACGTCCGCAGCTTCTCCATTTCTCTTCCTTCATTAGTATTTAGTATTTGTTCTGAGGCATTGTTTTATGACATTAGTAGTGTTAGTATTATTCTTAGATGCTCCTGATCATTTGACTCTAGTTCTGGGAAATGGTTTAGACTTTTAGAATATATTATGCTTCGTTAAAGACTTAGAGAAATTTTAACTTGCTATGGAATATTATTAATGATTTTTTTGAGAAGTTTTATTGAGTTTTGAGAAAGTTTTATTAAATGAAATGTGTGGTTATGTGATAGCGGCTAGCCTAGTTCCACGATAGGCGCCAACACAACCAATTAGGATTTGGGGTCGTGGCAGTTTCTTTCATCACTTGTAGTGTACAAAGGTTTCGAACGAGGTTTTATTTGATATAAGGTTTATTATCGGTATCGGGTTTGTCTCGAGCAGTTATTGTGGTCGGAAATTATTGCTACGAGTACGCGAGTTATGCGGTATATAATGTGATTGCATCTTGGGTTATGGTTATGGCGTGATACAACTTGTTCAGACTTATATAGTGCGTAGGTGCGAGATTCGGGTATTATAAGGAATTCCTGATGTGGAAATTGGATTCTAAGGTTTACGGTCTAAGGTTGATGTGGGATCACCCCCGGGTACGTGTATGGTAAGATTACATGGCAATTTGATGGCTTTGGAATGTTCGAGGACGAACGTATATTTAAGTGGGGGAGGATGTAATGACCCGATCGGTCATTTTGAGCATTTGCACTTCGCTCAGTGATTTGAGGGCATGAGTAGCTAAGTACGATGTAGTATGACTTGTGTGTATCATAGGTTTCGATTTTCGGGTGATTTGGAATTAGTTTGGAAGAATGATTCTCAACTAGGAAGTTTAAGTTAAAAGAGTTGACCAAGTTTGACTTTTTGATTATTTGACCTCGAATCGGAGTTTTGATGGTTCCGTTAGGTCTGGATGGTGACCTTGGACGTATGCCCGGATTTGCATTTGGATATTTCTAGAAGGTTTCAACACTCATTGGCGGAAGTTAAAAATTTGAAGGTTTGGAATGTTCATAAGTCTGACCGATAGTTTACTTCGATGTTATCGAGTTCGGATTGTTGTTTTGGGAGTTGGAATAGGTTTGATATGTAATTTGGAACTTGCATGAAATTTTTTGGTTCACTCCAGATTGGTTAGGCTTGAATCGGACGCTTGGTTCGGAGTTTGAAGTTTATGAAGTTAAGAGAGTGATCTTGATCGGTGATTCATGGTTTTGATGTTGTTATGTGTGATTTGAGGCCTCGAATAGGTTTATGTTATATTTTGGGACTTGTTGGTATGTTCGGACGGGGTCCCGAGGGTCTCGGGTGAGTTTCAGACCATTTCTAGGCCATTTTTAGCTGCTGATTTTTTGCTACAGGGGTGTACATTGCGATCGTTGAAGCCTTTTCGTGATCACATAGAAGAAAATTTTGTTGTCACTAACCCGACTTTGGAAGATTATATCTTTCAATATATAAGGAATTTGAAGATGATCCAAAAGCAAAAGTTGTAGTACTTTGTGTCTTGTTTTCAGAAAATTAAACCGTTTTGTCATTTGAAGTTTTGTACCAAAAGTTATGGCTGAGATACTACAAGCTATATGAGAAGAGTTTGGGAATGGTTATGGAAGTTTGTTCTTCAGGATAATGGGGAAATGGCCGCGATCACATAGGGTAAAACTTGTCCTAGAAAATTTTGTAATTGCGCTCGCAAGGTTTGAGACCGCGATCGCTAAGGGTACCCATTTTCGCGCCCCTTTTTCTCGCGAAATCGGGTTTCGACACGTGACAAATGTTTTAAGGAAGGGTATTAAAAGAGAGAGTCTCCACCTAACGGATTAAGGTGCGTTAGGGCACCTATTTTTGCAAGTAACTCTGGATTAACCAGTTCGCGTCACCAAAGATTGGGTAAGGGCTCAAATTACCTTGAGGAAAAGGTGTTAAGCACTCCTCGAGGTCCACAACGGTGGGTCCCAGCCGAACTCGAATTATATGAATTAGTCTAAGAGAAGGGAAGCAATTTGGGCAAATAAAATGATTGACTTTAAACAAAGGTTGGGGAGGGGGGGGGAGGTCCAAAGGTTTTTATCCTAAAGGATCACCTCGTGCATCATAAATAATACTTCGTAACTCCCTCAAGATGGGGTGTTACTCATATTATTCAGCGGGCACAAACTATCATCTCCTGCTACCCGATTAATATCTTTAAGTTGTTTACCTAAAGCGCACTTGTCAATTCTAAGTCGTACTCTATGCGTGCACTACTCGTCCCATGCATATGGTCCAGGAGGCATTTGGACCTCTATTTCTGGGTGGTTCTAGACTTTAACTTAGGTTTCTCAAAAGGGAAAATACTAGGCGACATGCAAAAACATTTGGGACTTTCACATATAAGCAAATAAGGACTCAAGTTGGCCTCCGCATTTAGACAACAAATTCACGCCAAACTTATTAACATTGAAAGATTTTAATGAGTTAAGGTTGCAGAATCCTATAGGCAGGATCTCTATGTGATACTAAATTAATGAGCAGACAACTTGTAACGACTCGACCGGTCGTTTTGTGTTCTAGGACCTTATTCCCCTAAATGAGACCTCCCGTAGTTTCTTTACTGATTTATGACTTGCGGGGACGGATGGTTCGGGATTTGGAGGAGTTTGGAATGGTTTAGGAACACTTAGTTCCTTAAGGTTGGCCTTTAAGGCCAAGTTTGACTTCGGTCAACATTTTTAGTAAATGACCTCGAAATCGAGATTCGAAGGTTCCGGTAGGTTCGTATGATGATTTCGGACTTGGGCCTATGTTCGGAACAGGTTTTGGATGACCCATGAGCGTTTCGGTGCCAAATAGTGAAATATGATTCCTTAAGTTCAAAAATTGAGTTTTGGAACGTGTTTGTGTTATCGAGGTCCAAACAGAATTCCGAGGCCGGGAATAGTTCTGTTATGTCATTTATGAATTGCTCGCAAAATTTGGTGTCATTCAGAGTAGTATCGGTAGGTTCGGTGTATTGAAAGCGAATTTTAGAACTTGAAGTTCAAAGTTTGATTCAATTTGGCTTTGGGGTATGATTCTTAGTTTCGTTGTTGTTTTTCGCGTTACGAGAATTCGAGCGAGTCCGTATCATGAATATAGACTTGCTAGTGCCTTTGGACGGGGTCCCGAGGGGCTCGGTGAGTTTCAAACCCCTCGGAGCTAAATGCTAAACACTAGAATTTTCGCAGTCTTGTTTCCTTCTATGCGATCGCGGGTGTACTCACGCGTTCGCATAGAAGGAGTTTGTAGGGGTGGGAAAAATGCCCTATGCGTTTGCACAGGCATTCACGCGTTCGCATAGGGTAAGGTTGTGGGCTGGCCCAGCTATTTCTCTCTGCGTTCGCATCCTTCCTCCCCGCGATCGCGTAGGTCTAGCCCAGCTAGCCTCCGCGATCGCATGACCCCCACCCGCAATCGGATATAAGGCCCTCATGGGGCTTGGCCAGTTGACTTCCGCGATCGCACTGCCCCTGCTGCGATCATACAAGAGGCAGCTGGGCAGTGTGAGTTTAAAACGGGACTTAGTCTATTTGGAACACCTTTCTTCTTCCTTGGGGCGATTTTTGAGCATGCAAAAGAGACAAACGACCTAGCTACTGTACGGTAAGTAATTCCTACCCTAAATTTAGTTAATACTTGAATTCCTAGGTAAATTAACACATTAATTAGTAGAAATCATGGGTTAGAGTAAAAACCTAGGTTTTTATGAAAATGAGCGAATTATCAAAGAATTAGTTATGGAATCATATAAAAATATATAATGTTGATCCTTAGGCTATGGGTGAGTGTTTCCTTCAAAAATTACCGAAATCCGAGCGTGTGGGCCCGGGGGTGTATTTTGGTATTTTTCAATTTAGGTTGAAATAATCATTTAATTAGAGTAATTTCATACTTTTGAGTATAGATTAATTTATTAATGCAATATTTGATTAGTTTCGAGTCCTTGGGAGACGAATTTGGAGTTTCGGGCGCGTTCTTGACCCGAGAAGTAGAATTGACACGAGGTGAGTCTCCATTCTAACCTTGTAAGAGGGAATTGTCCCCATAGCGAATATAAATGATTGCATATCTTGAATTGCGGGGGCTACGCACGCTCGAAGTGACGAGAGTCTGTGCATAACTACTATTATGTTATGTCGGGTAGTTTTAGGATTCACAAGCATGCTTTATGTGTCGTATCTATAATCTTAGATGTTAATTTAGACTGCCTAATATCCTTGAACTATTAAGTGAATATCTAGGAGGTTACATTCTGAAATTATTATTATTGAATCCTTTTCCTGTAAGTATATCTTCTACTGAATTCCTGATATCCTGTTAATTATGTGTATGTATACGGGTACCCGCGTCACACATATGATTCGTGAGCGGGGTAGCCCTACTATTATGTCAACCGCGTCGCATGTTCGATTCGCGAGCGGTGTAATAGATGCATCTATGGTTCGAGGCGTTCGACCCTTCGGCAGTGCATAACACGAACAAGACAAATCCAATACCGAGCAGGCCACACCGGGTGCGTTCGCATAACACGATTTACCCAGCTCCCCCAGACCCCACTTTTACTCTATGCGTTTGCATCCCCTTGGGTGCGTTCGCATAGAGTAAATACCAGGACACCAGCAAATTGAAGAAAACCCATATTTTTCATGCATTTTACACCCCCTTAACTACCCGAAACTCACCCCGAGCCCTCGGGCCTCAAAACCAAAAACACACACGACTCTCAAATCATCCTACGGACTTATTCATGTATTTAAATCACCAAAATATCATCGAAATCAAGGAATTAAACTCCAAAATTCATAGAAATTCCTTAAAACCTCATAAAGCTTAATTATTCCGATTTTGATCCGAAACACGTCATTTCAAGTCCGTTTTACACCAAATTTCACAGATAAGTCACATAACATATATTAAACCTCTTCCGAGTTGCGGAACCATAATACGGGCATGGTAACACGGTTTTCACATCAATTATCATTTTCAAAAACCTTTATTATTTTCAGAAAATAATTTTCTTTAAAAATTCATTTCTCGGGCTTGGGACCTCAGAATTCGATTCCCGGCATACACTCGAGTCCCATATTTTCCTACGGACCCTCCGAGACTGTCAAATCACGGGTCCGGGTCCGTTTATAAAAAATGTTGACCAAAGTCAACTCTATTCCATTAATTATTATAAAATTCTATTTTCATCAAGTTTTCACATAAAAGCTTCCTGGCAATACGTCCGGGCTGCGCACGCATATCGAGGTGAGATTAACGGAGGCTTTCGGGTCCTCGGAACATAAATTTAGCCTAATATACACATGATGACCTTTTGGGTCATCACAATGAACCCCTGAATATACGTGTTATGTGTTCGGTGTTGAGGTGGCGCACATCCTAGGTGACGGGCGTGCGGGCGTGCACCGTGTGAAGTATGACTCGGTTGTTTCTCCGATATTGTGTAGCTACCTAATCTTATTTTTATCCATGAAATTTCTACGTGCTAGAGTAATTGAGATATGATCCATGTTAGAAACCATGTTTGGTCTATATGCCTATTCTATTGGGACCCACTGAGGTTATTTCTACTGTTGAGTTATTTGCTTAAAGTGAAATTACATACTCATTCATTTCATATCATATCATATCTCAATCTTTGTTATCATTTGTCTCACATCATATTATCATTGTTTGGGCTGATTGACATGAGATTTGTGAGGCCGAGAGACCAGAGAGATTGATGATTGAGTGAAGCTAAGGGCATGATTGTGAGGATATTTATGGGATCGGGATGCACACCGCAAAATGCTTTATTAATGTATGACATGATTGGCTTACACTAGCTCTTGGGCAAGATCCGTCCCTCCGGAGTCTGCACACCCACATTAGGCGCATGTATCTACTAAGTACGAGTGCAAGTGTGAGTGTGAGTGCGAGTGCCGAGTGATTGGGAGCTTTGAGTGACTGTGAGGACTTAGGGAATTGATACTCTGAGAGTATGCATATGGTTTTATCACTGAGGTGTCATTGCATTAGACATGCACACTTGACATACATGCATAGAGATGCATTTTCCTCATGTTGTACGGTATTGCGTCATTCTTGACTTCACATATACATTGACATGTACGCATAGAGATGTACTTTTCTCATGCCATTTGATAATGAAACATCTTACCCGTTGTTGAAAGTTTTTGAAAAAAATCACACTTTTTTTCAGGTTTACTCATGTTTTGGTGATTTGAGTAAAAGATTTGGGTTTTCACTGATATACTTGAAAAGTAAACCTATTTGCCGGAACTGTGAACGAGTGAGCATTATATCTTTGAGTTACTTCTTATACCACTTTTATTATATTGTTATGAGTTGTTGTTGGCTATTGGTGTTGGACTGTGACCTTTGTACCAGCTCATCACTATTTTCAACCTAAGGTTAGGTTTGTTACTTATTGAGTACATGGAGTCGGTTGTACTCATACTAAACTTTTGCACCTTGCGTGGAGATTTTGGATGATGATGTTGTGTGTGGATGGAGCTGGAATTGAAGATGTATATGCGTTCCTGTCATAGCTGCCTCTTGTTCTTGGTAGATTTAGCATTTTAAATTTGTTCATGTATGTTTCAAACATATGATGTATTTGTTCATATCAGCTTGGTTTTAAACTCTACTTAGAAGCTCATCATTTATACTACCAGTTCTTGGGAAATTCTTTGTATAGAAGTTCAATTATATTATCTTTAGTTCCCCCAGTAAATCTCATTGGTATTGGATTTTTGTTAATTGACTTATCTAGCGGCTTAGGTTCGATGTCATCACGACTAGTTAGGTTTTGGTTCGTGACAAATGGAATTGGTCTAAACATTTTAGGCGGCCCAATTTGCTTCACGTCCCAACCCAACACCCGATCAAATCCACCATTAAGACAAAACGACCCCGTCCCAATCGATCCCCATCCTCTGTTTCATTCAATCCAACGGCTCATAACTAACCTTGACTTCCCTTTTAAGTGTTGGAGCCGGAACCCCTACCCACCAAACGCTCCATTCAGACTTCTCTTCTTTTCCTCAATGTGCCTCCACCCCTTGCCACCGTCGGAAATTGCCCACGACGACGGCCTGTCTCCAAATCCACCCAAAATGTCACCCTATATTCCCCACCTCACCCTTATTCCTAATCTCTCACAAATTTTCCCGAAGAACTCCCAATCTGTTCGAATAGTAAATCTAAGTAATTACCAAAACCCAAATCTACCCTTTTTAATTTCTCATCAATTCTGGCATGTTTGAACTTGAAACCTAAATTAATTAATTGCTTTTGATGAGAGTAATTTTGATTGGTTTTAGTTTTTGCTCACTTCACGGCCACCGGAACCGGCCAAGACACTGTTGGCTCCCCATTGGTTTCGTTCTGTTCCTCCGGCTTGCTTGAAATCAAATCTCACCACGCCTGTCCGAGTCCAATAGGTATACCTTATTTGATTTTCCTTCGTTTTTGTTAATTGTGTTTGGTTTATTGTTTAATTGATTTAATTTGATCATGTGAGTATATGATTGATTATATGTTTCCTTGATAAGGAGATAACTGAATTTTGGATTTTAATTAGTCAATTGGCCCAGGCTTTGTTTGGCATATTTGTTCCATATTAGCTTTATGATTCCAGGTAAAATAAGAGCAATTTGTCAATTGCTTTGGGTTTGTTCTTTGATCTAATTGAATTTGTTAGGCCTGTCAAGTTCAAAACGTGAGTTGAGGGTTGTCGCTTTGAGAGCCCAAGCAGTTGGTGGTAACTAAAGGTAAAAAAATAGGGGTTCAAAAGGGTAGTCTAGAACTTAAACATAAGGGAATTTTGTAACTAACTACTGGAAGCTTATGGGAAGGGGATGAGGGAAGAATAAGTAGAAAATATAGGGAGTAAAAAGAAAATAAATAACTGAAATGCAGCTAAAAAATCAGTTATAAAAGCTCACCTCACTCGCACATTCTGGACATACGCAATTTTCACCCATTCTCAATTTTTCCCACACTTTTCTCATTCTTCACTCACGGAAAAGATAAAAAAAACACTCACAGTAGCAGATATCAGTTTCTGCAATTCAAAAAGATTTAGAAAAAAAAAAAAAAAAAAAACAAATTCTGAAAACCAAAAGCAAACAGTAGAGTTTTTTTTTAAAGATTGAGTTACTTTCAAAACAATTCAAAACTGAAGTTGTAGCAAGCTTCTGATGATTTGAGGTAATCTTCAATCACTTCCCTGGGTTTTAAGCTGTTTTCCATGTGGAATTGAAGCTGTTTGCTGCTGTTTTAGTGTTGAATTTGCGAAACTCTGCTTTTCTGGCCTTTATTTAGCATTTTAAAGTTGTATTCTGCACAACCAAGTACTGAATCATGACTTCAAGCCTCTGATTTGTAAAAAATGTTGAGTTTCTGTTGGTTTGTAATGAAATCTGAATTATTGTTGCAATATGTGTTCATCAGCATGCCTCGATCAGCATCATTTTTCTGTTTGGTTTGTTTATTTAATTGAAATCCAGATTGAAACTACTCACAAGCTAGTTAGTTGTTATTGATAATCATTTTCAACATTTAAATATCTCATGATATTATTAGATATGTATCTGCTGTTTGTTCATGAGGAAGTTTCTACTTTAGTATGGAATATACAAACATGCTGAAACATAGTTTGTTCACCTAGCTACAAACAAAATCGGAGTTGATATTTTCAGGTTAAAATGAAGCTAGAAGGAAGTGTTCATCTCATGTCTCAATATTCTGATTAGTATGTGTCTGAAATTTGAAATCTGAGAAAGAAACAGGGAGGGGTTCAATAGCATAATGGTTTAATCCACTTAGCTTAGAATTTAGTTTAGAATTTGAATGTTGTTTTGTAAGTTTAATGATCCATATGTAATAAGTTGAAAATGAGTTTGTAATGATCTAGTTTATCAATTTCTGTGATTAATCAGTAGATTAGTACTTGTTATTTGTATAATAATCTCTCAAAAAAATGGTTGAGTCATTTGTTCAATCAATCTCTCTTACTGTGATTGTGTAAATAATGTGGGCCTGATGAAGTTCATGCAAATGAGCATATGAATGAATTAATAGTAAAAATAGTACGGGCTAGCCAGTTTTCGGACTGATCATTCAAAAATAGCCAGTGTTTGCCATGTCATTGAAAAATAGCCATTATTTTGTTGCAACAGCGACCGGTCCAACATAATATACTGGAGATTCGAGCAGCTGTGTATTAACTTCCAGCATATTATACTGGACCGGCTGGAACTCCAGTATATTATGCTGGAGTCCTAGTATACTTATGCTGGAACTCCATTATATTATGTTGGAGCTCCAGTATAATATACTGGAGTATTTTCCGGATTTTGAACATTATTTTCGTTCAGATTTATCTTTACATGAAAAGTGGCTAAATTTCGATTGCTTTTGAAAGTACACCTATTTTGAATGCTTACTTGTAAATCTGGTTATTTTTGAATTCTCCCGAATTAATCCTTCACTTTGTCATATTGGGCCTCGTTTAAGCCCTAATTTAAACATTGTCGATGTCCAGGGCTTGCTTGTGAGCTTGACAGTGGGCTGGCCCATTTCAGAGGCTTCCTAATGACTAGAGGTTTCCAGGCCCAAATTGTAAAAGCTGGCATGGAACCTGATCGGGCCAATTCGGACCAAGTCCATTCCCGTAGAAATGGCGTAGAGTACTATTTAAGGTGATATTTATTTTTATCCAACAAATCCTAATGTTCAGCAAAAATAGCCACTTATTTTTACCCTTTCCTCCATTTCTTTTCTTCTCAAGCCCTCACTTCTCTCTCGATTAAGGACAGTGAAAGAAAATATGGTTGAAAATGGACATGACATTGTCCGTCGTTTCTCAAGTTTCCCAAGCATCACTTCAACAATTGCTTCTGTCAATTTTTTGAGGTTTGTTCTATCTTCTTCAGGTCCCAATCCATCTGGAATTGAAACTAAGCTTATCTTATTTTGCACGTCGTTGTTCTCTGATAATGCCTTAATGACTCTTTTGTGATTGAATTCAGAGTTAATAAATGTGATTTTGCAACTCTCTTAGAGTTGAAAGTTCAAAAATTAAGGACACTTGGTCCATAACTTAGAGTTACAAGCACATAAATTAAGGACGGACAGTCTTTAACTTAGAATTACAAGCACAGAAATTAAGGACAGGTAGTCTTGAACTTCGAGTTCCAAGTTCAAAAGTTAAAGACATGTAGTCCTGAACTTAGAGTTACAAGTTCAAAAGTTAAGGACGGGCAGTCCTAAACTTAGGGTTACGAGTTCAAAAACTAAGGACAAGTAGTCCTTAACTTAGACTTACAAGCTCATAAATTAAGGGCAGTTAGTCCTGAACTTACAGTAACAAATTCATAAGTTAAGGATACTTGGTCCTGAACTTAGAGTTGGAAGTTCAAAAATTAAGGACACTTGGTCCTTAACTTAGAGTTACAAGCACAAAAATTAAGGACAGGTAGTCTTGAACTTCGAGTTCCAAGTTCAAAAGTTAAGGACATGTAGTCCTGAACTTAGACTTACAAGCTCATAAATTAAGGACAACTAGTCATGAACTTACATTAAGAAACTCATAAATTAAGGACAACTAGTCCTGAACTTATAGTAACAAGCTCATAAGTTAAGGACACTTGGTCCTAAACTTTATGAGCAGAACGGTATTTTCGTCCGGGCAGGTAAAGTTTATTAAAGCAATGGTCAAATACTAAAGACATATTAAACAATGGCTTAAAAGTAAATACATGTCTTATTAGTGGCTAACGGTGCACTTCTTCCTCCATTCCCTTTATGTTCAAGGCTCAAATCGAGCCCATATCATTAAACCAAAGCTAAAGCAATCTGATTCCAATTTTCTGCTTCATACCTAACTACTAGGGTTGTTCATTTGGATCGGATATTCGAAATCCGAACCGATCCATTGAATTTCGGATTGGACCGGATTTCAGATTGTGTTTATAAAAATTTCGGATCGGATTCGGATTGGTATATTTTAATCCGATTCGATCCGACATCCGAAATTATTAGGTAATGTATAAATACTAAACTTTAATTTCAAATAGTTAGTACTTCCTTTACATCTTCCTCCAAGTTATTAGCTTTACAATTGCTAGAGTTAGCTATATTGGCGCCATAGTACTCTCATAATTGTATAAACATGAATTTTTCTTAATGCATTTCCTCTTTTACAAAGAAATTATACATATTAGTTTGCAACTTTGAGGCATTTACGATCCGAAATTCGAAATTCGAATCTAAAATGTGTTAAATCTGATCCGATCCGATCCGTGCACAGCCCTACTAGCTTCTGATATCTGCTGCTCTTTCCGATGAATTAAGAATTACGAAAGTTTAAGGTACAAACTGGCAATAATATAATTGTCCCTTCCCTTTATAAAACAAAGAACACCCATTCATGCTTAATACGACTTTCATTTCCTAGACGGTTGTTAAAATCATTTCCCCAAATTCACAAATGCTTTTCGATAACTCATGACCTCACGACAACCTCAAATTAGTTTAGAAAATAATTCAAATACGATAATATGCTGTAAGCGCGCTTTTAATTTATTATTATGATTATGTACTCGTTCACGTGATATAATTATGTTCTCACGATAAATCGAAGTATGTGTTCGCGCGGCTTTGGCCGAACAATCTTAATGAATAATGAATTGTTATTAATTATGTACACGTACACATAACATAATTTTTAGCACACTATATAAAAGGGAGTCACACATGTGATTCCAATATGATTCCATAACGCCATAATCAAGTAATTAAAAAACGGTAAAAAGTAAAAACGTACATAGGTTCTAAAAATACGTAATTAACAGATAATCAAGCCAAGTTATGATTATAAAGTGACCGCACTAAAATCGCAGAAGCTGGAAATGCCTAACATTTTCTCCCGAGTTAACATAATTTTTTACCCGGTCTTCTGTGTTTTACAGATTTCAAACAGAGTTAATTTTCCTTGATTTAGGATTTTAAAATAAATGGTGACTCGAAACATCGTAATTAAATAATTTCAAATGACAACTTTTAAAAAAATAAAATAAATAATCTCATTCGATAATGTCACTCAATAATATCATTTAAATTAGCAAAACTTCTTTCCCAGTAAAAAGGAGGTGTGATGTATTCTGCACATGTTGTGAACTTTTCTCTCTAAAAGAGTTTCTACAAAGTCCAAAGGGTTTGAAATAGAATCTGCCCGATTGCATCGGTGAAGGAAATAATTAGGGGCATCAATGTGGGTCAAACTCTGAAATATGAAACAAAATAAAATAAAAAGAAGAGAAGACACAGTTACTAATAAGATATCTTATTCAAAATAGAGGTGTCTCATTTAAATAAGATTTGTTTTCTTCTTTGACCGAATGTTTTTTTTCTTGTGAAAATAATGACAAAAGCTCTATGTTTTTTTATAAATTCCTTGTGAATGATTCATGAGAAGAGTGAGATTTTCGACTAACATTAATTGGGACATAATATATAATAAGATATGTTGGTAACTAAAGTGTGATTTCTGGTTCATACATTATTTTTTTGGTCTTGTTGTTGGTATTTGTTTGCTTCTATTCTTCTTCTCAAGCCGAGGGTCTTTCGAAAATAGTCTCTTTACCTTCTAAGATAGGAGTAAAGTCTTCGTACATATTATCCTCCCTGCATTCCACCAAATTGTTGTTATTGATAACTAAGAGCCCGTTTAGATTGGCTTAAAAAAGTGGCTTTAAGCACAAGTACTTAAAACCAGTTTTTAAGTGCTGGAGCTTATTTTATAAATAAGTAGTTACATGTTTGGATAAAAGTGCCGAAGCTTAAAAAAAGTTGTTGAAATGTTTGGCAAACAAGTGCTGGTAAGCACTTTTTCCTATTAAAAAGACAAAATATCCCTAAAGTTGTTAACATTATAAAGGAGCTGATTACAGGGGTAGCAATTATATATAAGTATAATATATTTAAAAAGAAAGATGAAAAAAAAAAACTAAAAATATATTTAAAAAAAATTCTGGGGGGGTGGGGTGGAAAAAAAATAAAAATTTAAAAATTACGAAAAGTTAAATACAAAAAAAAAAAATCTTGTGCGGGTGTGGGGGTAAAGGAAAAAAAACGGAAATTTGAAATTAAAAAAAAAGTAAAAAAAAAAATTCTTGTGTGGGAGTGGGGGCGAGGGGTGTAGAAAAAAAAAATTCTTTGATTGAGGATAATTTTGGTATTATAAAAACTTATAAGGGACAAAAGAGTAATTTTATTGGTCAAACTAAAATGGTTTTTAAGCCAAAATAAAAAAATTGGGGAGCAGCCAACTTCTTGCTTTTGACTTTTTTAAGCAGCTTTTGTTTTTTGCCTAATACTCCATTTAATAAGAAAATACTTAAAAACTGATTTGACCAGCTTTTAAGCCCATCCAAACACCCTCTAAAGTACGACTTAATATACGTCTATGGCATGTTTTCTACGTCCACTAGTGAAATCAATAAATGGATCTTGGATTACATGCATAAATAAAGATTGGAATATACTTAATGTGTGTTCTTGATTGTTTTCTTTCATAAGTTCACACAACTGGCTCTAATAATTTGAAACCTTGAGGTGATCATGTTTGGACATAGATTTTTATTAAGAAAAACTTTAATTGAAAACATTACTTGTTCATGAAATTTAATCGGTTTTTTAAAAAGTTGTGAGAAAATTTTCAACTTCCAAAAACTGCTAGACCAGTTTTTGGGTAATTGTTTTTAGAAATCACTATAGTTTATTGGCTATTAACTTCCTATAGCTATTATATATATATTTACTTTTCAGAGCTAATATTTAGTTGCTATCGGACTGTATTTGTTGTATTTGTGCTACTGTATTCATGAATACAGTGGCAGTATTCGCCTAATAAACAGGGAGTCCAGTTGTTTAATAACGGAAAGAGGATCACTTAACGTGTATCACTCCTAATTTAACTTAACAAATCAATCCTACAATTTTTTTTGCTATTGTGTTGTATTCTATGTATTCGCACAACTGTATTTATAAATACAGTGAGGTAATCCGTCTAAAAAATAGGTATTACAACTGTTTAATTCTGCATTCCATGTATTCACGCGATTATTGTATTTATAAATACAGTGAAGTAATCGCCTAAAAACAGGGATTACAACTGTTTAATTCATTATTTCATGTATTCGTGCGAATGTATTTATAATTACAGTGAGGTGATTTGCCTAGAAATATTGATTATAGGTGTTTAATAACGAAAATCGCAATATTTAATTGTATTCAATTTCACTATATTGAATTCAGTTGTATTCAAGCAGCAAAAAAATCAAGAAATAGAGTGTATGTTGTTCTATTCAATTCAACCGTATACATTGTATTCAATTCACCGTTATTCATTATTAACTATTATAGATTGTATTCGATTCACCGTATTCAATTCGACTGTATTCAAATAACAAAAAATCACAACAATGATATTCGATTGTATTAAAAAAATACAAACCTTATACATAAATGTAAGCGAAAATAGAATGTATTTATACAAAAATATAATGTATTTGAGTGTATTTGTATAGAATACAATGTATTTGTATCATTGTATGTGACTCAATAGCAAAGAAGAGAAGAAAGTTCGCCAGAAATAGCGTTTTTCGGCCAAGCAAAATACTGTATACACTGTATTAAAACTAAAAATAGAGACAAATAAAAATTTCGGCGCTCAAATCCTCTCCGCAGACTTTTTCAGATATCCAAAAGCTCAATCCGAGACATGGCCAGATCGCCTACTCCCTCTTTACTTAAGATTTATTCTCTTCGCTTCAGAAAGTCCATCATCGCCACCAAAAATAGCTGCTACAACGGCTGCCTGGATGGAAAGGAAGAGAGATTTGAGAGAAGAGTGAGGATTGAGAATCTTACTTATAAAGAGAGCGAAGGAAAAGAGAGATAAAGAAAATAGCTGGCGTATTTCACGCCTCAATGGTAGGGTATAAAATAAATACCTATTTTGCTATAAAATAGAAATGTAGCTATAAATAATAATATTTTTGAAATTGTTTTGGTTTATAATAAATAGGGTGTAATAGTTGCTATGGGAGGTAAAAAAATTATTTTTTCTTCCATTCACAATACTTCAACTTTCTTTCAAGTAAAATGCATATTCGAATGCAATTTTAACTTCCAAAAGCTACTTTTTCATACAACTTTGAGAACTCTTTTTTCAAGTTTCAATCAAACTTATGTCCAAATGCTAACTAAGTAGGCATTTAGACATAAAAATTTTAATATTTGAAAAATGTATTATTTGGAGTTAAGTCAAAAAATGATATTTGGAATTTGAAATTATGATTGGACATGCTTTTAAGGGCGGGGATAAGAAGTCAATTCGGCTGGCTAAGGCGAGACAGAGGAAGGCTCGGGATCTGTACCAAGTGAGATGCATCAAAGATGAGGACAGTAGAGTATTGATGGGGAAGTCAGATTAACCCGAGATGACAGACTTACTCTCATGGGGCTTCTAAATGAAGAGGGGATCGGGATATTATGCTAGGTTGTCTAGGGCATTCGGAGAGTCAACGAGACTTTAAGTATTGCAGGCGCATTAAGGTTGAGGACGTCGTGGGGCTATGTGTAAGATGAGCAGGGGCAGAGCGATCGGGCCAAACGAAATTCCGGTTGAATTTTGGAGGTATGTGGGTAGAGCATGCTTGAAGTGGCTAACTAGACTATTTAACATTATTTTGAGGACGAAGAGGATGCCGGATGAGTGGAGATGGAGTACGGTGGTATCGTTGTACAAGAATGAAGGTGATATTCAATATTGTAACAACTAAAGGGGTATCAAGTTACTAAATAACACTCTGAAAGTTTGGGAAAGGGTGGTGGAAGTGAGGATGAGGAGGACAGTGTCTATATCCGACAAGCAGTTCGGGTTCATGCCGGGTCGTTCGACACGTAGCATCCACCTTATTAGGAGGTTGGTGAAACTGTATAGGGATAGGAAGAATGATGTGCACATGGTGTTTATTGACTTGTAGAAAGCATATGACAAGGTCTCTAGGGAGGTTCTCTGGAGATGCTTGGAGGCAAAAGGTGTGTCGGTAGCTTAATATAGAGTGATCAAGGGCATGTATGATGGAGCTAAGACTCGGGTTAGGACTGTGAGAGGCAACTCGGGGCATTTTTCTGTTGCTATAGGGTTATACCAAGGATTTGCGCTTAGCCTATTCTTATTTTCCCCAATGATGGGTGCACTGATACACCATATCTAACGGGATGTGCCATGGTGTATTTTATTCGCTAATGACATAGTTATGATTTATGAGATGCGAGGAGGTTTTAAACGAGAGGTTGGAGGTTTGAAGACAGGCCTTTGAGTCTAAGGGTTTCAAGTTGAGCAAGATTAAGATAGAATACTTGGAGTGCAAGTTCAACGAAAAGTCG
Organism: Nicotiana undulata; assembly: GCA_005239495.1. Classification (NCBI taxonomy): domain Eukaryota; kingdom Viridiplantae; phylum Streptophyta; class Magnoliopsida; order Solanales; family Solanaceae; genus Nicotiana; species Nicotiana undulata. The sequence goes on along the minus strand of ML279976.1, from coordinate 53,274 downwards.
AGGAGGTGGGCATAGACGTGAGGCTTGGATCACAGGTCAGCCCCAAGAGAGGTAGTTTTAAGTACCTTAGGTAGGTTATCCAGGGGGACGGAGAGATCGACGAGGACATCACACATTGTATATGGGTGGGGTGGATGAAATGGAGGCTAGCATATGGAGTCCTGTGTGACAAGAAAGTTCCACTGATACTCAAAGATAAGTCTTATAGAGCGGTGGTTAGACCAGTCATGTTGTATGGGGAAGAGTGTTGGCCGGTTAAGAACTCTCATATCAAGAAGATGAAAGTAGCAGATATGAGGATGTTAAGGTGGATGTGCGGGCACACTAGAATGGATAAGATTAGAAATTAAGATATTCACGAGAAGGTGGGTGTGGCTCCTGTGAATGACAAGATGCGCGAAGCGAGCTCAAATGGTTCGGGCATGTGCATAGGAGAAGCTCTAGTGCTCTGGTAATGAGGTGTGAAGGATTGGCTTTGGCGGGTACGAGAAGAGGTAGGGTACAACCTAAGAAGTATTGGGGAGAGGTGATAAGGTAGAACATGGCATGACTGTAGATTTTCGAGGACATGGACCTTGATAGGAAGGTTTGGAGGTCGAACATTAGGGTTGTAGGCTAGGATGTAGCCGAGCTTTTTTCTACTTCAAACCGGGGTGAGGCTAGTATGATAGGGTTGATCTTAGACGGCTGTTTGCATAGAAACTCGATGAAGCTTTTCGCAAAATCAATCACAAATGAAATAAGGAGTAAATCTCAAGTAAACATAATTAACTCTAGATCGGGTTATATTGAACATGAATGCCAGGGAGCACGTGCTCGTTGGTCATCGTTGATTATTACAGGAATGAATTTAGCATGAGTGGATGATTTACATTTTAGAGTATCATCCCTTACCCGTGTATGGGTGACAAGTCCCACCTCCTGGAAATTGTCGGCTCCCTTCTTCTTTAACTGAGGTTCTAGGAATCATCCTGCTCTTATACCCCTGAGTTTTAGGAGAGCTCTTACTCAGAATACTTGCTTTGTGGTCTCCCCCCTTATTGTTCCCTCATTCCCTCTCTATTTATACATTGTTCTCCTTTCTTTATCCCATAGTTCCTAACCGACGGGTTATCCCTCGGTTCCCTTTCTATCAGGCCATAGTTCACGATGATTATCCGGCAGAGCAAACTTGTCGTCAGTTCGTCTTCGGATACGACCAATAGCCAACGGGGTCGTGCTCGTCGAACTGTGACCACGACTCAGTCGTCCAATCGACAATTCATTTGTTGCCGGCTTCGTGGACACATTTTGACCCATACAATTAGCCCATCCACCCGTTGGGTTCGCCTTTGGTTGGACGCGGGGGGCAGATCCATCCATTATAAGCCGTCGAAATCGATCACCAGGCCGTTTCTGAACGGGTGTGTCGATTGAAGGCTCGTCGACCTCTGGGTCGAAGCCAGTTTGGGGGTCGTGGGCATGCGTTCTTTAACGGAGAGAATACGTGACGTTTTGAAGGGACTTGTCAGATATCCATGTTAGTTGATGTGACATTAATTCACCAGGCGTCATTATGGCATATGTTTCAAGAAGTAAGAGTCGCATCGTTTCTCGCGCCGATTCCGTTACTTTTTTTTTAAAATGGCGACGTTTCACTTCTGAGCTTTTGCGCCTATATATTGAGGGCTTCTGCTTCAGTAGTGCATTGTCTAAATTAAAAAGTTCAAGCAAAAACCTTTGAGATTGCCAACTGTTTATTGTTCATACCTTATAGGAGTGTAATCAACTTCAAGTTCTTTTTCCCTCATACTCTCAATCTCCATGTTGATCTGCGATGGCTAATTCCTCGAATCCTAACCACGCTGCCAACGCTGCGGCACCGGAAAACGTCGTGCCCCCTGATGAGGACATGAACTTGGCGAAGGATGAGAGTTTTTCATATGTGGATGAGGTGGTGCCCCGCCCCGGGAATGCGCAGAATGATATTAACCACCCATCCGGGTAGGAACCTATGCCAGCTCTTTCGGTGATGGATGCGGCGGCGCTTGCTGCCTTCATAACCAAATGGGGGGAGGGGGGTTCCAGAGCGAGTTGAGCTTGTTTTTGGAGGGGGGGCTGGCGAAATTGTTCATCTGCACCGCCCGGGGTATTGCGCTTTCTATGTGTACCCTTTTGTTATCGGGTATATGCTTCCTCTTCCTCCATTGCTGTGGATTATTGCCGTTTTTATGAGGTATGCCCAGCCCAGCTTACTCCATATATTTACAAGCTCTTCTTGATGATGACCAAATATGTTGAATTGGCCGAACGCCCTGTCTCGCTTCGTCATATGATGCACCTCTTTGCTCCCGACTTCTAGAGGGGGACTATGTTGCCCCTACGCCACATGGGCACGAAGAGTTTGGTGATTGGGATGGATGACAGGACCAATCGCCGCTTCTGGGAGAGTTTTTTTTCGTGCGTATAGAGCACCTGGTATCCGACCCTGTCGCGTTTCCCGAGACGTGGAATTTTGCCCATAAGTGTCCCTTTGCTCCCTCCCGTTATGCCAATTATCTGTCCATACCATACGATTTTGTTTTTGGGTGTTTGACCGCTTCCCTAAAAAAATTCTGCAGCTGAGAGGCCGCCTGCCCTGTCGGTCGATGCAATTCGCGATTGGGTGGCTGCAGTTATGCCGCACACTATGGGGATCCACGAGTGGGCGCGTTTCCATGAGATATTCGGACGTCGCCCTGTAGTGAGTAAGTCGTTTTAGCCCTAGCCTTAGCCGTATTTCGATTGCACATTTTCTTTATGATCATGTAGGGTTCTATCTTATTTTGATAGGACGGAGAGGGTCGAGAAGAGCTAGGGCTCCCCCAATGGCATTTCAACAGTTGGCAGCCCCTGTGCGGTTCCTGTCGGCAACTCTGGCAAGTGGCGACACTGGGGCTTTGTCCACGGCAGCTCACTTGGAGACGACCCCCCTACCGAAGGCCCCGGTCTCTTCGGTTGGTGCGCCCGGTGCATCCTCCCTTGCCGACATGAAGAGGTTCCTTCCAAAAGGCAGAGGGTAATGCTAGAGGAGTCTGTTACCGGCGGGGTGCCATCGTTGGGTGACCCTATTTCGACGGCTTCCGAAGCAGAAATCACAATTGGCCAAGGAGTAGTGGAGAGGCTCTCTGGGAACGTCCGCGAGGTTAGAGTTTCATAGACGAGGAGTCAGGGGGAGGTCGTGACCATCGACAGTAGGCCCTTATCGTCTCGGCAAGTTCGTGCCCCTCCTTCGGCCGAAGATAGAGGGAAGGGCGCGGTTGAAGATTATGAGACTGAGTCCGACCTCCACTAGTCCATCAATGGAAATTCGATAGATGTGAAAATATACGGAATTCCTCTATGAATCTATGAAAGGTATAAAAAAGAAAGAAAAACACAAAGAAAAGCTTGTCCGACTGTTGCTGAGCAGTTTTTGGATATCAAACGGACCTCCCCAGTTTGATCCCGACGATGTGAGGTTGTTTGAGTGTGGCTTTACCAGGATCGTGGTGATGGCTGAAGGCCTCTCCATATTTTGGAGATACTGTCTGACCTCAACCTTTTGTAGGACACGGTAGAACTAGTGCCGCAATTCGATATCCTTTGCTCGGCCTCCGAGAGCGAGGCTCTTTAGCCGATCAACGATTTGCAGTTGTCACGCGATATCGCCGCGATGGGTTTGGGGGTAAGTCCCTTTTGGTGCCTTCTACCTCTCTTCCCCCTTTTTAACTTGATGTTTTTCTGAACTTTCCTTTCTCTTTCCTCTTGCAGACTTACATGATGGAAGTTGAGAGCGCCCGCAGAGCTGAGACGCGGGCTGAGATTTTCTTAGAGATGGATGAGAAGTATCGGCGGTATCCTGACAGATGACGTGAGTTGCCCGAGCGACTTAGGGGGGATGCTGGTACCCGGTCCACTAGAGAGGAGTTGGAGAGAAGGGACGAGGAACTTCTATAGTCCATCCACAGATGCAGCGAGTTGGAGGAGTTGTTGCATGCCAAGAACGAAGAGCTTGAGTTGGGCAAAGGGGTTGCCGCATAATGTAGGGATCTTCAATCCAAAATGCAGTCGTTGCTGGCTGAACTCGACCAGAGTGCTATCAAAGTGGAGGCTTTAAGTGTCAAATGGGCTAGAAAGCTGGCAGAGTTGGAAGGGAAGGTGGCCGCACTGGAACAAGCCGAGAGTGCTCATGAGTCTGCTTTGGTGAGATCGGCGGCACTGGATGACACCATCTGCGTTCTTCAATCTGAGCAGGAATCTGAGAGGGCGACTGCTACCTTGAGGGAGGCTAGGTTTGAGGAGCGCATTGGTGAGATCGACCAAGAGGCGCAGCGTCTGGGGGATTAGGTTGTTGCTCTCGAAGCTGGGAAAGAGGGTTTGCTGGCACATGCAGAGTCTTCTACCCCTCGTATTTTGCATGAGTTGTGGGTTTATGCAGAGGCCCAACGGGACATATATAAAAGTTTGTGGGAGGCTGGGAGCGTTTCTAAATCGGCCTTTGAGGGCGCTCGGGCAAAGGCACGCGAGGCCCGTGTTAACTGTGTTTATGACCCTGCGTCACCGGGGGCTGATGGGGATGCTGGTGTTGATGAAGGGCTTTTAGAGGATGGCAGCGAAGATGCAGATGGGGATGGTGCCAAGTGAGGGTGTTGTAGTTTTTGTATTTAGTTTTCTTTGTGCTTTGCCTTCGTTTTTCTTTTCTTTTGTCGGGCATGTCTGGCCCTTTGCAAGTTGTAGTCGTGATTCTTGAATGAGATGTATGTTTGAATCTTTTTATTCGTGTATCTCTTGGCTTTTATTTTGATATGCTTCTTCACGTGCCTACATGGTCCTCCAAGGATCCATCACACGTGATTTGAACGCGATCGAATATATATAGTTCGAGTAAAGCTAGGTGTCAGTACTTCGAGCGAAGTTGAACATGAAGAATTCGGGCGAGGCCGAATGTTATAGATTCGAGCGAGGTCGAATGTCAGAAATTCGAGCGAGGTTGAATGTTAAGTAATACGAGCGAGGTCAAATGTTAAGTAATTCGAGCGAGGTCGAATGTTATATATTCGAGCGAGGTCAAACGTTAACTAATTCGAGCGAGGTCGAATGTTATAGATTCGAGCGAGGTCAAATGTCAAGCAATTCGAGCGAGGTCAAATGTCAAGCAATTCGAGCGAGGTCAAATGTTAAGTAACTCGAACGAGGTCGAATGTAAGCAATTCGAGCGAGGTCGAATGTCAAGTAATTCAAGCGAGGTCGAATGTCAAGTAATTCGAGCGAGGTCGAATGTTAAGTAATTCGGTTAGCCTAGCTTTGCTTTCGTCGGTGAGCGGTGGGCGCCTCTTGGGCGAGCCAACCCCGACCTGTTACATATCACTCTTGTTGGGGAACATCGGACGCTGCTCTAGCGAGCCAGCCTCAGTCCGTTGCATTTCACTCTTGTTGGAGGATATCAGGCGCCGCTTTGTCGAGCCAGCCCTAGTCCATTGTATTCTGCTCTTATTGGAGAATATTGGGCGTCGTTCTGGTGAGCCAACCCCAGTTCGTTGTATTTTGCTCTTATTGGAGAATATCGGGCGCTGCCCTGTCGAGCCAGCCCCAGTCCGTTGTATTTTGCTCTTATTGGAGAATATCAGGCGTCGTTCTGGCGAGCCAACCCCAATCCGTTTCGGGTGGTGTCGTGTTCCTGATTTAGTCATTTTGACGAAAAAAAGAAATAAAGAACAGTACGTAGGATTTGATAGAGTCTATTACCTTAGCCAAGCGTGTCGGATGAGGGGGGTCATATTGCGTGGCTGCCTACTTTGTTTCTCGCCCAGATACCTCGCCCACACTCGTTCATCGGGGTTTTGGGGTCACGACCCGGGCTCATCGGACATGCATGCATTAGGAAAATGTGTCATGTAATGTTTATAAAAAGAAAAATGTGTGGAGTGCGTGCGGCTACGGGAGGTAGGGTGCAGTGTGCTCCTCATTCTAGTGTGCTACGAGATGGGCTAGACTCTTATCCAAAAATGGAAAAGGTAGCCGCATTTGCCAAGCAGGGTTGTTGTCACGCGAAGTGCATGACGGTCGGGGGTTTCACTTTTGTCACCTGTGTGATGAGCCCCTGTTGATGCTACAAGGGGGTTGAGTTGGTTTTGAGATCTAGAGGGAACTATGGTTTTATTTGAGAAATCCCCACATACGATGCCAAATTATTTGCATAAAAACTCGATGAAGCTTTTCGCAAAATCAATCACAAATGAAATAAGGAGTAAATCTCAACTAACATAATTAACTTTAGATCAGGTTATATTAAACATGAATGCCAGGGAGCACATGCTCGTTGAGTATTGTTGAGTATTACAAGAATGAATTTAGCATGAGTGGCGGATTTACATTTTAGAGTACCATCCCTTACCCGTGTATGGGTGACAAGTCTCACCTCTTGAAAGTTGTCGGCTCCCTTCTTCTTTAACTGAGGTTCTAGGAATCATCCTGCTCTCATACCCCTGAGTTTGAGGAGAGCTCTTACTTAGAACACTTGCTTCGTGGTCTCCCCTCATTCTTGTGCCCTCCTTCCCTCTCTATTTATACTCTCTTATCCTTTCTTTATCCCCTGGTTCCTAACCGAAGGGTTATCACTCGGTTCCTTTTCTATCAGGCCATAGTTCATGACGATTATCCGGCAGAGCAAACCTGTCGGTAGTTCATCTTCAGGTACGACCAACAACCAACAGGGTTGTGCTCGTCGAACCGTGACCACGACTCAGTCGTCCAATCGACAATTCGTTTGTTGCCGTCTTCGTGGACAAATTTTGACCCATACAACAGCCAGTAGTTAAATGTTGTGTTCACACTATCCTTCTGTTTTTCATAGCAAAGGGTCTTAATTACTAGTTATTGTTATTACATGTCATCTATTTTATGGTTCTTATGATGATGTTATTATTTCTATGGTTTCTGTTGACGGAACTAATATATTGTCTCTTCCCGTCTTTTTGTTTTCTTGAGCCGAGGGTCTATTGGAATAGCCCCTCTATCTCATTGGGGTAGAGGTGAAGTCTGCGTACACACTACCTTCCCCAAATCGCACTTATGAGATTTTACTGGATCGTTGTTGTTATTTTAACCATATTTATGTCTAAACGTCGACTTAATAATTTGGTAAAATCTCCAAGCCCTTGAACTCTTGGTTATTAAACTGTCTAGTGCAACATTGGTAAGGAGGAAAAACAGAAAGAAAAAGACAAAGCAATAAGTTAAAATGACTAGACTAACTCTAGTAACTGGAGTAAAACAGTAAAGCCCTGGGGTAACTTTCTGATTTGAATAGAATAGTATCCTAGGTGACATCTTAAATGAGAAATAAATGTATTTCTCTATCAATATATACCGGTGTATTCCCTCCCGTCTAAAATAAGTGACAATAAAATTGACCATATTAATCTTTACTATCTCACATAAACATTTCTAACACATATTCCAACACTATTTACTTCAAAAACAATCTAAAAAAACAAATAATTAATTCATTCTTAAATTTTTAAAAAATTACTTATTTTGGACCACAAAAGAATATCAAAAGGAGGAAGTAATTATTAGGTAAATATCGTTTGAAATAAGTACACGAATCGCAAACTCTACCAACCAATAATAAATGCCAATTTATATTTATATAAAGTTGCGTAGTACATTTTCAGAATTAATTGCCCAGACCATTATTCTGAATTTTAATTTCACTTCCAAACAAGTACTACCCCAGTGCCTTTACCTTTAAAGCCAAGGCAAATAAGCAAACCGAAAAGTATTTAGACATTTTTTCCCAATTTGGAGGTGAATAATTTTCAAATTCTCATGTACCCTAACAACTTGTTTGAATGGTCGTTACCCGTTGTATTGTATCGTATTGTTACTTTAAATACGATGTTTGTTTTGGTTGTTACTTAAATTTTATTGTATCATATTGTTAAATTCATCGTGTGGTTGCGCCGTTATCTTTTCTTTTTATCTCATCACCCTTCACTATTATTAAATTATTTTATTTTATCATTTACGACCTTTTTATATATTAAATTTATTTCGTATCATAATTTTTCTTTATAATATTGCAAAATTTATTCTTCATATTGCTAGTGCATGATATCATGAAATAACGGCAAATGATACAATCTATCCAAACATTATATTCATCAAATAATACAGTACAATATAATATAATATGATACGATACATTATGAAACGACGTGTCCAAACAAGCTGTAACTCCCTAAGCAGTGAAAATGCGTGATCATTAACATTTTAAACTAATTAATGCTTTACAAAAAAATTTATTTGTACAAATTGTTATATGACCATATTCTCAATTTAAACCATTCCATTAATATCATTATTATTTTATAATGTTCATAACGCTTAACATAGTAATTATTCACATTTTAAATTTGAATTTGAATTTTTATCAATCTAACATTAAAATAATTACGGAGGCCAAAATCAATATCGACCTATCAAAACATAAGAATAAACCACCACACTATATGTCATGAGCTCCATTTTTAGCCTATTATTCTTTAGGGCCCGTTTGCCATAAAAAAATTCACTTTTTTTATTTATTTATTTATATTTTAGAATTAGTGTTTGGTCATGATATTTTCAATCCAATTTGGAGTTGAATTCCGGAACTTTTCGGAATTTGAAAAACTCAAAAAAAACTATTTTTCACAATTTTTATTCTAATCACTCACAAAAACTTAAAAACAACTCCAATTTGTATTCATGTCCAATCACAACTCCAATTTTTAAATATCATTTTCTAACTCAAAAAAATTCACTTTTTTCCAAAATTTCACAATTCTTGTCCAAACGCCCACTAATTCTATCACCTCCAAAGGCGGAGTCAAGATTTCAAGCTTATGAATTCGGAATTCTAATAGTTTGATGTTACTAGGTTAATTTGTACATATTCAATAAAAAATTTAAGACAAATATAAGAGTTCGAACAAAAATTACTGAATTCGACGTAGTCCACTCAACACTCTAGCTTCGCCTATGATCATGTCAACATTTCATTATAGCTATCAGTGTCCTTTCGCGTAAGGGTTGGATTTTGCATCAACAATAATACTTAATATTTTTTTCAAATATTCCAGATATCAATATTCAATTAAACTACTCCTATCATATACTCCCTCCATTTCATATTAAATGAGATAGTCTGACTCGGTACGGAGTTTAAGGAGAAAAAAAAAAGTACTGTTGAAATTTGTGGTCTTAAAAACTTAAGAGGTAAAGTTTAGGCCATAATTTTTGTGTGGTTATAAAAGCTTCTCATTAAGGATAAAATGAAGAGTTTAAGTTGAATTATTTTCAAATTTAAAAATATATCATTTATTTTGGAAAGACTAAAAAGGAAAATACTTCATTTAATATGAAACGGAGGGAGTAATGAAATAATAATAGTACTTTCGATCTCTCTCTTGAAAATTAAAAATACTTCTCATTTGAACTGCAGAAGCCGGGGGGCCCCAGTTGAAGAACTGACAAACGAACAAACCGTTAGGGATAATAGCGTAATTAAATTGAACCAGAGGGGTTTAAAGTTAACAAATGTCAAAGTTTTCAGACTCGCTTGACAGTTTTGAGCCGCCCGAAACAGAGCTCAAACTCCAATGAGAATTGCCTTTTCAGCCCAAAGACAAACAAATTATCCTATTTGCCCCCCAAAATGACAATCCAATCCCTATCTTGTTTTAAATTTCAAAAATTCACACTACAGACGCATTTTTTTCTGAATTTCCTGAGTCTCACCAAATGATAATTTGGAACTTTTTGTTGAAAATTACTTGTCACTGCTCTACATGATTTTACAATGATTTAATTCATACTCTTCCCTTTTGAAATTCAATGTCCTTTTAATTAATGCTATAAAAATTGGTTGATTTAATTAATGTCCTTTTAAATTAGCAAAATTCTTTTTTTAAACTTTCAAACTTTTGTTTGCAAATTTTTGAAACTCTTTCCTCAACATTGAATTTCTTTTTTCAACTTTGAAAACATTGAAAATACAAATACTTTTAGAGCCGTTTGGACATAAGAATTTTTAGATTGTTTTTTTAATTTTTTTTTTTTCGAAATCAGTGTTTGACCATAAAATTTTCAATTTTTATTTGAAGATGAATTTTTGAATTTTTCAAAAATTTGAATAACTCCAAAATACTATTTTTCAAAAATTTCACGCAGAGCACTCACCAAACTTCAAATATAACCTAAAATTATATTAATATCCAAACACAACTCAAATTCTCAAATACCATTTTCACTTGAAATTTGTTTTTCTTTTGGAATTTTACAATTTTGATGTTCAAACGCCCACGTAATATGTATTGAAAGGAAAATATTCCCCTCTTAATTAGTTTGTATAAAAACGTGCTTACCACTCTCCTCCCAAGAACAAGAAAAAGAGAACATATCGATGAAAACTGAACCAAAGCATCGAAAAAGCCTGCGAGGAGAAAACAAATTCAAAATCGGAATAAGTGACGAATTAACATTTCTCTTTTGGGAATCCCTGATTGAAACGTTTGATTTTAGATTTATATTTTTCTATTGAATTATCATGCAAGAAATATACCAAAATATTTAAGACGCTAAGGAACAATTTTTACCAATGTTGGCACCAATTCATGATTAGATGGGATTCCCACTTATTAGACTTTTCGATATCATCAATTCCTAATTACGATCAGACAAATAGCCGTTTGGTCCCGTTTTTAAAATTAACTTATTTTGAGCTATGTTTTTCTCAAAAGTAAATTCCAAATAAAAAATATTAAATTTTTGAGTAGTAATTAATGTGTGACTAAATTTTTAACCAGCGTTTGGTCAAAGATTTCCAAATTTATTTTGAAAAATCTGTTTTGGGTGAAGTTTGGCTTGAAGATGAAAATGTGTTTGGACATACGTTTTCAAGACATATTTTTCAAATTTATTTTGGAAAAACATGTGTATTATTAGGGATTTGGCTCAAAATCAGCTATTGAGCTGGTTTTGAGATTTGGAATTCGGAATTTTGCCAAAATATAGGCAAAATCTATGGCCAAATATGTGTTTGCCAAATAAAATCCAAATTTATTTTGACAAAATTTATGACCAAACGAATCATTAAAAAGAGATTTTAAGTGTATTTTTTAAAAAGTACTTTTAGAAAAAAAAACTTTTTTTTTCTGCTTCTCAAACATTACTTCTGTTTCTCTTCTAAATCACCTTTTTTTTTAAAGTTTTATCAAACACCTTAATTATGGAAAATAAGCATTCTTGACAATAAATAATTTATTGTTTCCTTATATGTATTAAATAATTGCTCAAAGTGTATAAACTAGTACGTGGCATGAAAATTTGAATTTGATTGTTTCACAAGTGATTAACAATTGCAATGAAAAAGAAATAAAATTATCCTCCTTTTATATCGTTTATACTTGTTTGATTTCTCAATATTTAATAGAAAAATCTTGAGATTGCTTTTATATTATACTCCATCTATCCGTCCATTCATCTCTCTCTATATAAAAATATATAATTTTGCGTTAATTTGGATCACATACTAATTATGCATATTGTAACAACTCGACATAATTGTCATAATTGTACTAATAGTAATAGTTCATATAATTCTTCATCGTTTATAATTCCAAAAATTTATCTCGAAATTGTTAAATTTAAGGCTTAAGATTTGAAATACATAGAATTAAATCTCTTAATTCAAACAAAGCGTAAACAAATTGAGGACCCGTTTGGGAGCATTTGAATATATACCTGCTTTTTGGGCACATTTTAACTTATATCCGCTTTGCAAAAATTTTTGCAAGCGTACCCACTTTTCGCGTAACTTCAGACATAAGGGCCTGAAGTAGCAAATATTTTTTCCTGACGTGTAGGTAAACTTCAAATATTTTTGCATGAAGTTTGGTCTGGCTTGCAAAGGCAATCACACAAACTTTAATTCATAGTGCAAATGATAAACTTCAGTTCAATAAAACAACAACATGTGTTGGCTGGAGTTTTTGTTTGTAATTGCTGAACTTAAGCATTCTAGTAGCTGAAGTTGTGTTCTGTATTTGCTAAACTTCAAGATGTTTTAGCTGAAGCTTTGTTTTGTATTTGCTGAACTTCAGCATAATTTAGCTGAAGTTTTGTTCTATATTTGTTGAACTTCAGCATGTTTTAGCTAAAATTTTGTTAGCTTTGTGATGAACTTCATGGCTGAAGTTCCAAAACAACAACGACAAGTTGTCATTAAGATCTAGTTGCTAACTACTATTTATTGTATACTTTAGCCTTGGAATAATAGAATTATCAGGAAATTTTAAAAGCAATACTCCTATAAAACAAGATCATTAGTAAAAGTAACATCTTCACCTAATGCACTGGGAATTAACTCGTGCTTTCGTGTTTCAGTAGCAATTAAAATTAGAATTTCCGAACTGGACAACGCTCTCAATCTTCAGCATTCAGAAAACGAAGGAGGAGCTGAAATTGTTTAAATAGTGGTTACAAGTTAAATTTTAAAAAAAAAATAGGCATAGATTAAATGGGGGCGACCAAATAAGATGCCCTGTGCAATTTACTCGTTTGTCCGTAGATCTTTTTTTTCCTTTTTCCGAATTTTTTAAAGCTTGCCTGTCTATGTAATTTTGTACCTTTTTGGAGATTTTTCCAAAATGAGATTTTCAAAAAAAAAAAGTTGATTTGACCACCTTTCAAAATTTTCATAATTGTTTTTTGTTATTTACAAAACTATAATATATTTTTCAAGTGAAATGCATATCCAAATATAATTTGAAATTTCAAATACCAATTTTCAATTTAACATGAAATACTATTTTTTTAGAAAAATTATAATTTTACGTCAAAAAGCCTACTAAACACTCTTAATACAAACTAAAATAAACTTGCAAAATACATACATTGCCACTTGAATTATGTACATAATCCCTGTTACACACTTTCTGACGATCAAAAATATATTATTTATTCAACCTTTCAAAAGTTGCCTATGACACACTACTTTTGTAGTTGACCAGTCTCATAAAATATCTCTATAACGTTTTTTAGGATTTAGCTCTTTTTTAGTTACTTTGTTTAATTCAAAGCCACCCCTAATCAATTTCAATTCGATCCAAACATCAAATTCACCTTTGTGCAAGTGTTTCCATCAAGGATCTATAACACCCACTTGAATTTGAGCATGAAAATTCTTATTCAAATGTAATTTTTCGACTTCAACCTTTGAAGCTTTGCCGACAATGGTGGTTTGAACATTACTCCACCCAAATCTTTCCCAAACAGTGATTTGCAATTCTATTTTCGATCCCGACGAAATCACACTTTTTTAAAAGAAGTATTGATTTATAAAAATATTGATTTTAATTTAATAAACTTGAGATTTGGGTTTCATTGTTCGAGCCACAGATAAAATTCGATTTCTAACTCGAATGTGTAGTTGACATCACTATGTAACAATTGTTTGAGTTGTATTTCGAAATCAACTGTTGATTTCAAAGATTTCACTGGTGAACAGAATGTAAAAATAGTTACTGGGTTCTGGGTTGATGCGAATTTGAGATCTAACACTTTTGAATTGTTTACGATTTTAAATTGATTAAGAACTAATTCTTTGAGCTTAAAAACATTTGAATGGACGGATTGAAGGAGGCATTTTGAACTTCCATTGTTGAGTTCTTTTGAGTTCAAAATCCAGTTAAAGTTCTAAGTTTTTTATTTTAAATTTTTAAGTAATTTTTTGAGTTCACTCGCCACCTTTTTTGTGTATAACACGCGAGTGCCAGTTAAACAAAGTAGTGTGTCATAAATACACTTTTAAAAGACTAAATGTGTAACATAATTTTTGTCGTTAAAAAATATGTAATAGTAATTTGGCGTATACTACAAGTGTTAACTTATGCATTTTGCCAAATTAAAAAATATATCAACAAAATGAAACGAGATTGGGATAACAAGTTGACAAAAGGGATAAGAGGGCATAATAGTCAAAGCAGGAAGAGATTTATAACGTTATATCTCACCCAATCGGACCGCCCATACCCGTCATTTCAAAAATTTCGGATCTTTCTGAACACAATCAGTCGCCTCGCCGCTACTAACCAGTCTCCCTACTTACTGCTAAATAGTACTCTTTTTTCTGTCTTTTCCCTATCCCAAATCTCCATGAAAAATCGTTACGTCCCTTACATTCTTCCAATTCTTCTCGTTTTTCTATACACTGACTAGGGCTTTTCCAGTGTTATATTATTTTCAAATCTCGCAGCTCGAGATCATCGTTTCTGTGTGAGAAATCACGCTGTGTGTGTGTGCCTGTTTGAAATGGATGAAGAGATGATGGAGGATATGGTTGAGTATACGTTTACGGTAGTGGAGATTGACCTCGATTACGAGTATGATGCTCCGCGTTACTTTGATTTTAGCCGTGACGAGTCTCTGCCTGAGACTCGTCAAGCTGAGAGCTGGTTTGAATCTGCCGGAAGCTATCCTCCTTCTCGTAAGTCACGTTTTTTCTGCTTTTTCTTATACTATTTTTTTGTGTGCAGAATTTTGGTGTTTTTTGGATTTTTCAGCACTTATATTTTGTTTTCCTGTTCATTTCTAGCTATTTCTTACAGGTCACTGTAGGATCAACTCTACTATTGCGATAATGCCAATGTTATATTTCTCACGTTATATATTTTTTATTTTTAGCTTTTTCTGGACAATGTTTTTTAGCTTTTCCTGTTCATTTTTTTTATTAATGTCATTATTTAAAAAAAAATACTATTTATTTTTAGCATGGTTGCTACCTTTATGGTCCTACATATTCTGGGAGTGTAAATGTATTGTAAATATCAATTAAGAAGTAAAATTAGATTTTTAACTATATTAAGAAGAACTCTCATCGATTCAACATCTGGTGTGACAAACTGAAAGTATCATCCAAGTAATCTGTCAAAATGGGAGCTGTTTTGAGTTTTTTTTCCTAGTAAAAAGAGCTGGAATCTCCTCTATGCTATTTCCCTTGATGTATTGAGCATTATATGACACTTCTGGTTTGCTTTTTTTGCCTTTTTTTTGGCGAAGGATCTGCTTAACATTACTTAGGTTAAACCTCATTCTAGTAAAATTAAATTTGAAAATTGTGACACTATGACTGATACTTGTTCTGTGCTGTTTAAGCTTTTGTCTCTAGGTTAATTCTGAAGGAGGACGATTTGCCAGAAAGCATTAATGTTTCTCCGAAAACCAAAGTTGATGCGAACATGAGTTTATCAGATAGTGATTCTGATATTGAGGTCGAGCAAGGGGTTCCTGGTGCAATAAAAGGTGTTTGTTTTATTTGAATTTTATGGTCTACTGTTATACCAGAAATTTAATATGTTCCTTCTTCGGCATTGAGCATTTGCTTTTAGAATTTAATTATCATTTTGAATCTCTTACATTTTTTCATCTGTGACTAAATCTTTGTTGAGATGCAAGCTATTTCTTTACACTAATTTCATCTGAAAGTACACTATGCAATAGGGTAAAAACAGATTCTTTGTATATATACAAATTTTTGAATCCTCTTGAAGAAAAGAAGCTTTTAGTGTAGTAGCAAAACAACAACAACAACAACAACAACAACAACAAACCCAGTTTGATCCCAACATGTGTGGTTTGAAAATTCTAAATATGGCATCTTGAATTCTTGGCTCCACAACTAATACTGATCGAGACTCTTCAAAGCCTTAGTTATAATAGAAGTTAAAGCTTACAAGATGATAAGGGTACATATTACTGTTCCTTCATTCGGTGCCGATGAGCTGATTTTATAAATAGATATCTAAAACAAAAAGTTGTGTTATTATACCAAATCCTTATTTTGTCCTTTATTGTATTGTCCTAAATTTTGCAATAAAAAAAAGTTTTCGTTGTTTATCACTTTCGGTCCATCTGATCTATGTAGCTTTTTTCCCTCTCAAAAGAGGAAGTGTTTTTGCTAGTTGTTTACTTTAATAAAGCAGTATTACTTTGGTAATTCTCTACAACCTTCTTGAACTGATGTTGATAATACTTACTCATGTTTGCTCCCTTTGACCCTTGGTATGACTCACTTGGCTTTTTCGGTCTTACAAAAGGATTAGTCTCTCTAAAAATGGTAAAAACCGCATCAACAATAAGATTCTAAACACTCATTTGCTTGTGCTAATAAGATCCAAAAAAACATGGATATACCTGATGCTGAACTTAATTGGTGTTCGCATAATTATGCCTTTGTCACCAGTTCTATTAACTGATTCAAAACTAACCCCGAAGCAACTTGTTGCTGTAAATCCCTCAAACTTTGATGACATGATTCATTAGCATCCACATGCATGTAGAGATGGCCACTCCGAGGTCCTACCTTTAACTGCTTATAATGAATACTGCTGTTTTTATCTTTATGCCTGCTTGCACCAAAAAAGAGGTTTCATACTGATATGCTCAAGTTTTCTGTCTGATTTTGTTTTACAGAAGGCGAGGGGAACAATGCAGGACATTCTGTTAACTTAGAAATTAGCAATGCCGAGAAACTTTTAAATCAACTAAGGCAGCTGCCTTCAGGTGCATTTAGTTTCTAATTTGACAATAGTAAATGTTTGGCTTTTAATATTTAGTTTAAAGAAATATCTCTTAAATGATTAATATTCTACTCTTAAAATTAGGAATTTGTTATTGTGCTTTCATAACTCAAGTTGGTCACTTACATGATATGTATATGTATGTGAACGGGTATTGCCGATATTTAGTATTGCCATGCAACCATGTTGCACTAGGTTTCGTGGTGTCTTTTTACTTTGATAGGTTCATATTTATATTTTGTGCCATTGGTTTGCAGGGTTGACATTCTACAATCACATGGCTAAAGATACCGCGAAAGGTCAAACCAAGTGTACGGGGAAGCCATCTTGTCCTAGGACTTCAACCCTCATGAAACCAACCGCAAGTCACTTAGCCAAACAAAACCCACTTCGTCCAGTTGGTGAATCGAGGTTGAAATTCCTGATTTTTGGAATGCTCTGTTTAAGTGCAAAACAAAAATCTTTTGTAGTGATCTTCTTAAAAGTTTTTGAAGAGTTAGAATGTGCAAATCTTCAAAGAGCGAGAGATCTTCTAAATGTGTTGTTTATTTTATTTTTGTATTTCACCTTTTGGCGAAAGCTGAGCAAACTCTTGTCACTTTGCATGTAATTGGTTGTGAATAAACCTTGTTTGGTCATACAGAGGACATCATCACTGGTCTTGCTAAATACTTTACTGGTTTGTGGTCTCTTTGAAACACCTCTTTCTCCGGTATGCTAGGTTAACAACATTTTTGGTTGAGCAAAATGGAACAAATTCTGCTGTGGTTGAGACTCAAGCTGCCAAGAGACAAAAACTTGAGAGTGGTCATCTACGGAAGGTATCTTTTATATTTTGCCCTTTGGATTTTGCTTCTCTGCATTGTGCCATATTAATGATGAGTCTCAATAACTATTGATTTGCTGCTTCCACCTTAGCGCTACTTTTCTGTTACCGGGATCAAGTTGATGAATTTTGGAGTTATATTTTCTGCTAATTAATTGAATAAAATTTAGAGGTTGAGAATTTACGTGGGAAGTGTATTACATGTTGGAATTTTGGCACTTCTACATATTGGAGGATTACAGATAGTGGTAGACAGAGTTAGTTTGTTCTCGCTGGAAGGTAAACACGACCGTTACCCAAAAAATAAATTTGAAACATTTCTTGGTCTTCTCATCTAGTCAGTCGGCCAAGTTTTATTCCAGCTGTTCAATCTCGTCAGAAAACACTAATGCATCCTCGCTCTTTCTAGTGTTCAAGTCTATTTCCTCGTCTGTTAGATTGCTCATTTTTGTTGAAAAATATCTGTTTCTGCTTTACAGGTTGCCGAAGCAAAGCCTGTGTTTAGTTTTGTTCACAAGGCACCTAAGCGAGTAAGTGTTTTCTCTCTGTTCTATTATCTATTTGCTCATAAAAAGGTTAGAAGTTTTCATTCATGTGCAATTAAACACCAGTGGCTTTCTATTTTCATTCTTTTGGTCATGTCTGTCCTTTATATTTTCCCTTTACCTGTGATATCTTTTCTTTAGTTGGCAATGTCTTCCCTTATGCCCTTATATGAAAATGGAGGGAATCTTGCTTCAGCTGTTTCATTTGATCGTATCTGTTCTTTATATTTTCCCTATAGCTATGAAGTTTTTTATTCATCATACTAGTTCAAAGTGTGAGCTCCCATATTTTTTACTTAAATGATGCCACTAGTAACATATACCTTAGTTTTCAACCATTAGCCAGGCCCACATTTGAGTGGCTGAAGAATGTCTTTAGTACAAAGATTTGGGGAATCCCTAGTCTAGAGCTCTGAGTTTATAGATCTTTAATCATAAAGAACTTTTGGTGATGACTGGATATACTTGTTGTATTGGAGTTCAGACACACATTTTGAACAATCTTGCAGGATGGAAAAGTTGATGGCAACAACACATTGGCTAAGCCCAGAATAACTATCCCTAGAGAGCCTGAGCTTCAAACAACTCATAGAGCACAAAGAGCAAGGTTGATTTCATTAACTGGTTTCAGTTATCTTTATACTGTCTTTGAGGACCATTGTCAACATGTTAACATGGCATTTCAATTTCAGGCCAAAAGGCAGTGAACACACAGAAAATTTGGCGCCGACAGCTATCCGAAGATTCAAAGCTCTTCCACTGAATAAAAAAGTTAGTAAGCATACTTTCTAAGAGGCCATTGCCTCATCTGCATGTTATTGACAACTGTCTATCTCTCAGATCTTGGAAGGTCCTTCTATGCCTCCAAAAAGAAGCAATCCACGACTTCCGCAGTTTCAAGTAAGGAATCAGACTGGTGTCTTTGCTTCTTCTCCGTTCTTAAATTACCAGCTCCATTCATATTATACTGTCTGGCCTATGATTATGGGAATTAGTCACTTGTATTCCATGAATTTTCACTTATTGTAGTGCTTGTAAGCATAATTCTGCTGCTAATTCTCTTGACACATCGGTTTTCAGGAATTTCACCTGAAGACGTCAGAGAGAGCTGTGCAACATCGTTCAGCCGTTTCAACTTCTGCAACCAATTCTTCTACTAGTAACAAGGTTACGTATCAGTTCTTATCACGTATTGTCCTTTTGGCTTATGCATACACACTCTACTCTCTAATTTAGCTTAAAGGGCTGAGCCAGCGAAATTGGAAACTGACTAGTGGCAACAACCATCACAGATTTGGGAACTTGTGGTGTTTCCCTCTTTGTTGGTGGCTTCTTACAATTGTGGTTTTGCTAGCCTGAAATTCACATAAAAGTGCAGTTCTGATGAAGTCTAAGGTTCTGTTTGCAGGTGTTGCAAAAGCCCAGTAATAATTCAGCCATAGAATGTGGAAATAGAGAATTCAGAAGGTGAATCTTGATATACTTGTGGAATTGTATCTCTCATATATTTTTGTGTATAGGTGTTGAATTGCGCCTATGTTGTTATCACAATTCTCTCTGTGTTGTCGTTGTTACATTTCTTTTTCAGTTAAAAGATTGATTGTCAATGACTGTAACTGTAAATTATTTTAATGGTGTGGGTGACTAAGAAATGTGAACTTTTGTTTATCAGAGTTAATCATGTAGAGGCTCCAAAGCAGGAGGAATCTACATCAACCTACAACTTCAAAGCTCTTCCCCTTAATAAAAAGGTACGTTATGAAAATTCGGGAACATTTTATATAAGGAGTTATCTGAACTGAACAACTATTTGTTTTATATAGATCCTATCAAGTAAAGGAGACATTGGAGTGTTCCGAAACACCAAGAGAGAAACCACAGTGCCAATGGTTATACCAGACATGTCTAGACTTTTCAGTTGTTATTGTTATGTTTGAAATTCCAATAATGACACATAAATTGCTTTGCCTCTGCCGCAGGAGTTCAATTTTCATACTGAAAAGAGGATTCATCACAATCCGCCAATTGATCTGTTTAATAAGGTTGAATATTTTACATCTTTACTTTGAATGTTTAACAAGGATGAGTTACATCTTTACATGGTTTGCTGTGTTTTTTTGGACACAATATTGCAGCTTTTACTGTACGATTTTCTATTCTTGTGTCATAGATCATCAAATTGTGATAAATCTTTCTTGTTTTTTTATCAGCTATCTCTTACATCTGAGCCCCAACCTGCTGGAGTGCAGTTGAAAGCACAAAGACCATCCTTCTTTCGGTCAAAGGTTCCATTTATTTCTCTATTTTCTTTTTCTGATCTCAAATAATTTAACAGTATATGGATTTTTGATTTTGTATGTCTTTTTGGTACAAGGGCTCTAAAGAAAATAGATGGGCGTATTTCCAACAAAACCATGAGGTAAACTCTGTTTATTCCCTGGTTGCTAGCGTTTTCAGTCATCATTCATGTTTCTAATTGGCTTTACAAGTAGCAATATTTTTCAGCATTATGCTTATAATTAACTTTAATCAGCTCAAAATTCTTTTTTGTTTTATTTATATAGATAGTACACACGGAGAAGGGTAAACTAGCTGATCTTAAAAGTAAAGCCAATTCAGTTTGGTAGTGATGTGGGGATGACTGAAGTTTGTCAAGTCTCTAGCATCATCGACAGGTACACAGTTTTGGTTTCTTCTTTTTTTCTTGATAATCAAAAAATCCAGAGGCACAATGGCGAGCACACAGTTCGAAAGTCCATGGAACTCGTTGGGCTCGCCACTCTACCCTTGTCCACTTAAATATAGGCACAGTGGCGAGCGCACAGTTCGAAAGTCCATGGAACTCGTTGGGCTCGCCACTCTACCCTTATCCACTTAAATATAGGCTTTTGTTTGTGGTAGGGTTCGAATCCATGACATGCTCGACCAAACTCCAAAGCCCTGGGACAGTTTTGCTTTATCTTCTTACGTGATCCAACTTATCCCATTAACATATATTTCAATTCTTGTAGGAGTTTGGGCATTTGTTAGAGGCATAATGCAGCACATTTCTCAGTGTTGATGAACCCTCTTTGCTTGATTCAAAAGGCAGACTGAGGCGATATCGATGCAGTATATAAAATCTGTCTGAAGTTAAGTGTGTCTGAATGTACACCCAGCTTTAAAATTTGTATGTAAAAATCAATATCTACACATGTAAAAGGTCAAATACAAACGATGATGTTAGTCACCGTGTCATCATGTGAATAAAAATGAGCAAGTGTTGTTTGGTGGGGAGCTGTTCAGCTTCATTTATCAATTTTCTTTAATTATGCTGTGTTATTTTCCAAGAGAAGAAAATAGATCTAGTAGTAGCTTCTGAAGAAATTCTGGAGTAATTTGATTGAGCGCTGAAGATTTCAAAAGTTATGGTTAGTTTGTTGTCTGGTGGCATACTACAAGCAGGCTGGAAGATTTTGAGTGATTAACTATATTATGTATCAAATGCTGAAGAAATTAGATAATTACAAATTTAATAGATTGCTCATTTTTGGCTACTGATATTGAATCATTCAGACAGATGGGACTATATTTTGACTAAAATGACTATGATGGTAGGAAAGGCTACTAGACCTATTAATTGTTTCCTCTTTTCTGGTCACTGTTGCAGGAATGTCTGCTTGTTGTCTTCAGGACTAATTGCTTGATTATGTATTGCTGCCAACTACCATACTCTACAATTATATGCGGCACTATTGATTTGTTATCATTTCTCCTCATCAGAGACAGACTCTTTGTCTCCTGAATGATGTTTCCTTATTGATGTGACAAATGAGAGAGGGGATTGTTTTGTCCAACGTTTCATCAAAGGCTTCTTATCCTTGTTGTATCTCTTCTTTGTTATGGCAATGGCAAGATCATTGGGGAACAAGGTCTGCCACACAAAAGCATGTAGAAGGGTGGAGACAAATAATATGCAGACCATTGTTGTCGACATGAACGAAAGGGCTAAGGCCAGAGCCTTGGTTATGAAAGAAGGGACCTCCTCTGCATACTTTATGGTTGCTATTGAAACTGTGGTCATTGGAAAAGTATATGACCACCATGCAACTGAAAATCTGCAGATAGTCAAGATATTAGTAATTATGGAGTCCAAGACATGTTTTTCTCAAAATTTAAAACTTTTGTGCAATTATCTTATATTACAAGGATAAGAAGGTGACCTGAATCCTCTGAAGAAGTTGGGACGTACAACCAACGATAAGTAGAGAAATAATGAAATGAAGTAGCATGTCCTTGCCAAACCATCAAATTCATCATATATAGCACCCCAAGCAATGCTGGCTGCAGCTGGAGTTGCAATGAACATGGAATAAACAGGGTGCAGTTCCTTAGGCAACGCTTCACTCGTTGGCAACCTCTGATATAATGTGACAAACACCACAAGGTAATGTGCAAAGCCAATAGCCCATAAGAACTTGCCAGGCTCTTTCCATCCGACTTTGGCAGCCAAAATGGCTCCCACAAAATTCCCAATTACAGAAAGGTGAGAAGATGGGTTGGCTACTTTAGAAAGTCGCCTTTTCCCTCCCGAAAGCCATTGGCCATAGATTTTGAGATTGAGGAAGAAGATAGGGGCTATGAATACACACCAGATGGCAGGGTGAAGAGTGTCTCGTGCTATTTTAGGTGGTGTACCTATGGCTAAAAACATGCAGACAATCCATGGAGCAAAAAAGAAGTTGACCCTCACCGGATGAGAGTATTCTCTCCTTATAGCTTCAAAGTAAAGTGCACATTTGAACATGTAGGTTGTGAAAACTGCAACTAGAATCCCCACACCTAACAGCCAAATCACAAAGTTAATGAAAAGTGGAACATGGAGGAATTTGGTGGCAGGACTTAGAGCAAGAGAACGCCAGAGGATGGCTTGACTGCTAAGACCTAGGCAGATACCAAAGCAACCAATAGGGAACCTGAGCAGGAAAGGCCATTTTTCATCTTTTGGAAGAAGAATATCCTCAGAATCCTGCAGAAAAGATAGAATACTGAATAACAATTGAGTTAACATAGTGCAAAATAATGCGCACTATCAGATCATTTGAAAGATAACTACAAGTATCCATCCGTAAAAAATGGGATCATAAGCTGAAAAATAATGTCATATCATGTGCTATAACAAGTTAAAACACATCGAAAGTGTAAAATTCTTTACATTGCCAGTGAAAAAAAAAAAGGCAGCCCGGTGCACGAGGCATCCCGCATTCACGCAGGGTCCGGAGAAGGGTTGCACCCCAATGGATGTGATGTAAACAGCCTACCTTAAGGTCACATAGGGTACTTCTACGGCTTGAACCTGTGGCCTATAGGTCACATAGAGACAACTTTACCGTTGCTCTAAGGCTCCCCTTCCGTCAATGTAAAAATCATAACAATTTCATGCATTCATCATTGAAATTTTGGAAATGAGAAGTTGATAAATACCTTGACTTGATCAAGTTCAGGTCCTCTAAGGGCATCAAAGTATCTTCCAGCAGGTACACTCTTATTAACATGTTCATCAATTCCTCCTTCAACATTATTATTCTGAAGATCAATTCCACTATCTTTTCTAAGTGGTATCTTTGAAGATTGCCTAACAAGAGTAGATTTAGTCCTAAACATGCTGAAATCTCCTTTATTTCTTGCTTCAATACCAGTTCCATTAACACCAAATCCTCCAAAACTCTTCCCACTTCTACCAAGTACTTTTCTCTCATTTTTATCTTTAGAAGTCTCTCCATTCAGTACAGAGAAGCCAGTTTCTAGTGACACTTGCCTGCTGAAATTCCTAGGACCCCTTTTTATTTCTCTATTTTTCGTAGGCCTGTTGAATCGCTTTTCCGATTTATCAGCCATACTAGAAGTACTGTTGTTTTCTTCCTTATCTTCTTCCTCTTCATGCAAAACTTCATGAATGTCAACTAGATGGTTTCCTACAGAATTTGATCCTACATTCATTTCGCCCCCTTCTGTAGTTAACGATAAGTTGACAAAATATGGAGTATTCTTTATTTCTTGGTATAATAAGCTTTTTTTACGTGCATTTTTTATGGTTTATCAAACATGGGATGGATCACGAGAAATGTTGAAAAAGAACTTGTGTAGGTGGTGGTTATCAACTTGGATTTTAATTAAGTGGAAATAGTAGCTAGTTAATGTGAAAAAAGTGTAGCTTTTTAAGTAGGGTTTCTCGTGAGGATGACTTCAACAAGCAATTTGTGGTTTATAAAGAAACCATTACATAGAGGTATTGAATATGACAATGTCTAATTTTTATGGTTTGGAAAAAATAAGTGATGTTCTGCATTTGAGAGGCACAGTTTCTTGCATTTCACGGATCTAAACCAAAAATAGAAGGGTCAGTGTAATAAGAAAGTGGCATTGGCTATGGACTTACCTCACAACTAGGGTGCTGTTAGCCCCTTGACAAAGGTCCACGGCAGGTGTGGGTTTGTGACAAGGATTTTCGTGATGGCCTTGGCACACAACCTCAAAAATGGGCAACATCATGACGGGCAGCTTGGCATGACGGACTATGCGGGCTGGCCAAACGCGCTTTGAACGGAGGCAAGGCGCATCTCACTTAGACGTGCGGGTTGGCATAACCATGGCAAAGCAAAGCCATGTCAAAGCAGGGGCAAATGCATGGCAAGGCAAGGCAAGACAATGTGGGACAAGCAAGAATAATTGATGCGGGCAGATTTGATCAAGTTGGGGGCGACTTGACACAAACGGGCCGCTGTGGCAGTGTTCGTGTGCGGCTAAGACAAGGAGCGGCAAGCTGTGGCCATGGCATTGGGGCGGAGCAGTGTCAAAGGCAAGGTTGGGCGCAATTCCAGCCTTGAGCATGCAGCAGCTGGGCAAAGCAGGCACATGCTGTGCACAAGCAGCAGTTCAAAAACGTGTGCAAAGCACATGGGAGGCAGTTGGCGGTTACAACCACCTCCAAAACGTGGGTGATCATGGGCTAAAGGAGTGGGCACGTTTTTGTATCATGTTTTAGCGTTTGCCCATCAGTTGGGGCTTGTCAACTGAATGTTTTGAACCTGCCAAATGTAATTGGGCAGCCTGCACTATAAATATGTGCACAAGGCTGTCCAAAAGGGGCAGAAACTTAGCTTGTGGCATTTGAGTTAGCCAAATTCGTCTAAGTATATTTCCTAAGGGTGGGAAACTTGTTTTGCGACAGGGAACTAGGGAGTTCTTTTGTCTTGGCCATAGGGTTGGCTTCTTTGTGTTCTTGTATTCACTTATTAATACAAGTTGGGGAGAAAGTCCTGTAATTCTCGTGTGTGCCTTTACTTTACTTTGCTGCCTAAATTTGCCTAAGTCCAAAACGTTCCTAAATAATTCTAAGTGTTGGAAAGGCTGAGGTCAAGGCTGGGCTTGACTGCCGCACAAGGGCGAAACCTCGTACGGAATTCGGGTGACATAAAACAACCCTGTGACAGGTGCCATAAGGAAGTGAGTTCAAATGGTAGTTGAATCTTGATTACGATCACTTATAGTCATAACCTAGTATTTGTTGGGATCGAAATAACATGGTGTATGGGGAAACTAACAATACAAAGCTTGGTGGACGATAAATCATGACGACAAAAGGAAAAATATACTAAATTAAGCATAATATTTTATAATGGTTTGATCAATAGATCTACATATGAAAAAACTGATATAAAAGAAGAAAAACTATCGAGAGAAAAGTCTCCCCTAAACAAAACTCTTTAATGACTACATTGTGTATATTTTTGTTTGTGTTTTAGTGAGAAGTATAGATCCTTAATTTATAGATGTGCAAAACTTGTCTTCCAAGAAAAGGATAAAACATAAGGAAATTTAATACTTTTAGGAGTCTTTTCCATTTCTTATAGTCCTAATAGATTGGAAATTGAGGGCAAAATCCTAACAGTATTGTCGGTCAAAAAATGCTGAATATATGTTTTAGATTCGTGGCAGAACCAGAAATTCTTATAAGGGGACTTCAAAAATATCACAAGAATACTAGACCTAGGATTCGAACCTGCGATCTAAATGAATTCTTGATCCACCCATAGAAGCTTCATTAACCAGATTAATTTGGTTTAATCGGTATAATTTCTCGACAAGGGAGATTTAATAGAACCCCTTTGGACCACATAGTTCCGCTTCCTATTTTAGAAACTTCTATTATTATCCTTACCTGTATCCATGTGATAATAAATAAATAAAATTAAAAGAAAATCTTTGCTAAACACATCACATGACTCCTGTGATATGAATTTTGAATTGTTCATCATGGTCCATTCAATGCTTGGCCACAACACCAGCAGCCAATATAGCCTCATGGTATGAGTGGTGAAGTTTCACTTGAGAGTCTTTATTGAGCATACACCTAAATCTTTTTAGTACATTGGCGTAATTTTTTATTTGTAAAACATCATGCAGTACATCCAAATTCCAGCTGAGGCATATGATGTATTTCCTGGCTAGGTGGGTTTTAGGTCAAGGACAACAAAACCAGAATAGGGGATTCAATATCTACGATATTCGCAAAGGAGAACTCCCTTGCACCCTGTAGCTCCGCCCCTAGTTAAGGATGGGTGAAGTACACAAATAGCCTTCAAAATGGATGGTCTTGAATGTTTGTCCACGCTCCCCTCATGGGTAGAGAACTTCAAGTTTAATAAGTGTTGCCCATCGCTTATTCTATAGACAATATTTTTAACTTTTGACGTTAAAGTTATGTCCGTAGGACAAGCATGACAAAAGTTAAAAAATAGGGAAACTTACACAAATGTCCCAAATAAGTCTCAATTTACCAAATGATAAGGTGGGTTACTCTGATGGTAAGCACCATCCACTTCCAACCAAGAGGCTGTGAGTTCGAGTCACCCCGAGAGCAAGGTGGGGAGTTCTTGGAGGGAAGGATGTCGAGGGTCTATTGGAAACAGTCTCTCTACGAGCCTAGAGAAGGGATAAGGTCTGCTTACACACTACCCTCCTCAGACCTCACTTGTGAAATTTATACTGGGTTGTTGTTGTTGTTGTTGTTACCAACCTCTAGTCATTAGTCAGACTTACCAAAACTAGTCAAGCACATATGAAAATTGAAAAATCAAATATATAAGATGCTTTCTCTCAAAGAATCACATGCAAAAATCTCCTTCCATATTTTTAAGCGTGATTAACAACATTAGATGCAAGACCGAACGGAAATTTCATGGATGAGGTAGTAAATAAGGTGATGAAATACAAAAAAATATATACAATATTCTAAAACTCTAAGCAAAAAAAGAGAAACTTTTTCAATGGGTATAACTGAAATTTATTAAAAACATATAGATAAGTCAATATACAAAATTTGAGGAAGATTGGAGGTGATTTGGACTGGTTTTGTATTAAAATTTATATTTAAATCGAGTTAAAAAATTCTTCTGCGACACATGTATCAAACATGTATCTCACACACATGTATACATGTGATACACAATCGATACAAATATGATACATATGTGATACACAAATGAAACACAGTTTGATACGCATATCATTTTTTTTTGTTCAGTTTTTACTTCGAATATTCAATTCAAACCACCTCAAAACTTACCAAATCATCCAAAAACTGAGATTAAAGCTCCTTAAAATGTACCCAATCTATTCTAATAACACTCACTCAAAAGAAAGCAACACATTGACCTTTTTTGCTACAAATAGATAATTGGCTAATATTAGTAATATTTGACTAATATTAGTAATATTTTGAGAATTGGCCAATTTTTGTAATGAGCTACTTATAAATGGACATAACTGGTAGTTTCCCTAAAAAATAGGGAGAATGACACAGTTACCCACAAAAATAAAATTATTTACCTTTATCTACCCATATGTTTTCTTATCCATCAAACTAATTACATCTCCTACCCATAGCAGTTTTTATGGAGAAATTTTTTCCTCTAATTCTTTTTTATTTCTATGTTTCTTTTCTTTTTTCCCCTTTTTTTCTTTCTTTTCTCCTTTTCTTTTTTCTCGTTTTCTTTTTTCCTTTTCTAATTTCATTTACATGCTTTTTTTATATTCTTTTTCTCTTCATAATCCAATTTCATTTATTTTTTTCACTATTTTTTATTATTCTTTTTATACAATAAGAAAATATAACTGATATAGTAAATATTTGTTCACGTTTTTTTAATATAACTAGTATAATATACTTTTTTTTTTCTTTCTCATTTTTTAAATTCAATTATTAAACTGAAATAATATCAGTTGTCACTTGATCTAATTCACTGAATATCACACTGACTACTGCTAAGCATCATAAATTACATAATCAGATTCTAAGAATCAACACGTGATTGTCATGCAAAATTTGATCTCCTTCCCTAAAAATATCACTACACACTCTACCATTAGCAGTAATACAACCATTTATAGAGCAAGAAAATATAATCTACAGCAACTAAATCTTCATATATACTAGTTAGAATAAAAATGATTGCAATAAAAGTATAAGTAGAAAAAAAGACTTCTAGTACCATGTGATATCAATATGGTATATATATGTATACTAACAGAGCATATGATTTCTCTAGAATATTGCTACTTTTATATGCGACTATATTACTGTATCAAAACATTAAAGGACGCAATAAAAGTATGAGAAAATTACATGCTCGTATTGCAAGCTAAATATTCGCAAAACAACTTGCTCATTCTGTATACTGACGGGGGTATATAGTTGTATGGGGTCGTTCCAACAATTGCCTATAACTACAAAAACTATTACATAATATACATAATTTATGTCCATCGGCACACAGAATTCCAACGCTGCAAATCATGTTCATATAAATAATTTCATAATAGAATTCACTTAAAATGCAGTAACCAAAACAATGTTCAAACTACCATATGATACCAATATGGTATATAACTATACCAACATTGTATACAACTTTGCTGGTTAAATCCCAACAACTATATGACTATACTACTATTACATAACACACATGTATAAAGAGAAAAATAAAAAAAATAGTGTACCACATATTAATATAATAAAGTATTTCAAGATATTGTACTATATTACTCTTATTAAAAGAAAATCAAATATTGTACCAATTAAATGCAGCTAATAGTACTAAAAAATGATTCAACTAGTATATGATACCAATATAGTATATAGCTATACTAATAGGGTATATAGTTGGAATGAATTGTATATCAATATGGTATATTTGTATACTATTTGGGTATACAATACAAATTCATAACTTTTAAATATTTAAATTAAATGGGTAAGTTTAGTAAATAAGGGGGGATATTTTAGTAATTTAACATTCTACACACCGTAAAGAATGTTAGTGTATTTCAATCATTTTAGCTGTTTTTTAATAATTAAATACACCAATTACTTATTATCAATTTTAACATTTTTATCCAAAGTATATAACTTTTTTATCATAAAGTTTGGTTTCAATACTTAATGATAAGCTACTTTTAATTAGTTAAGTGGAATAGGCTCTAGTATCCCCGTACTAGTCAAAAGCCTAGGCCAAAATAGGCCCTAGTAATGAAGTAAGAAGTGAAAATAGTAGAATAACGTCTAATCAATTGTTTCTAAAAAATTGAAGGAAAAAAAAAGACAAAAATAGTTACATTCCACACAAAGTGCAAATGTTTAAATCTAATGACACGTTTAAGAGAACAAATCCTTGTAAGATTGACGTTCAGCAGTCCGCAGACAACCATTTAATTTGCAAACCAAAATAGTTTGGGACGTATGGATAAAAGTAATAAATAGTTTGAGCCTAGACATTAAAAGGTAAATAGTTTGGAATTAATGGGTATAAAACGAGATTTTCTCTAAAAATACCCCAAAAAGTGGTAGAAATGGCGTGGGGTAGCCACAATTTAAGGTGGTATTTATTTTTTATCCAGAAATTCTAATGTTGAGCAAAAATAGCCACATCTCTATTAAAATTAATATGAAAAGATATTTTTACCCTTTATTCCATTCCTTTTCTTCCCAAACCCCCGCTTCTCTCTCCGTACAGACTGTATTTTTTACTTTCAGCAGCAGCAACAGAGTTGAACAGAAATTAGATACGTTTTGTACTAATCTAGAAGCAAAAAACACCCATTCTGATATTTAACAAAAGTTTGAATAATTACAAGATTAGTTTTGTAGATTTCACATCATGGATAGTATTGCTACAATATGGCGCAAGTTTCCAATCATCTGTATTCCCAGTCACTTAGGGAGACTTAAATTTAACAGATTCAACAAACACCCATTCTGGTGTTTAAATATTTTCTAAAAGAAGTGACTTTACAGATAATTAGGAAAAATAGGGTAAAAAGACGAAAAATTGAGGACAAAGATAATTGTGTTAAGGAAATGTAGTCTTGAAGTCTTGAAATTAAGTTCAAAAGTTAAGGACATGTAGTCCTGAAGTTTAGTTCAAAAGTTAAGGACAGACAATCCTTAACTTACATTTACAAGTTCAAAAGTTAAGGACATTCAATCCTACTTACAGTTACAAGTTCAAAAGTTAAGGACAGACAGTCCTTAACTTATAGTTACAAGTTCAAAAGTTAAGGACACGCAGTCCTTAACTTACAGTTACAAGTTCAAAAGTTAAGGACAATAGGTCCTTAACTTAGACTTACAAGTTTTAAGGACACTTGTTCCTCAACTTTGACTTATAAGTACAAAATTTAAGGACACTTGGTCCTGTAGTTTGAGTTCGAAGTTCAAAAGTTAAGGACCTGAAGTCCTGAAGTTAAGTTCAAAAGTTAAGGACATGTAGTCCTGAAGTCCTGAACTTAGAGTTCCAAGTTCAAAAGTTAAGGACATGAAGTCCTGAAGTCCTGAACTTAGAGTTACAAGTTCAAAAGTTAAGGACATGTAGTCCTGAAGTCCTGAAGTTATGTTCAAAAGTTAAGGACATGAGCAGAAGGGTATTTTCGTCCGGACAGTAAAGTTTATTAAAGCAGTGGCTAAAGATTAAAGACATTTTAAACAGTGGCTTTAAAATAAAGACAGCTTCTCTCGGTGACTATTTGTACACATCCCCCCAAAAAGTGTCATATATCTGCAAATTTGTTAAGTGGACTTGTACGTGAAGAATTGGGCTCGAAATATTGTAGTAATATAGGCCTTACAAACAATCCAATAACTGTTGTTTTTGTTGATGAGGCCCAATCCAGTGAATGCCTCCAACTTGGGAGAAATTCAAAAATAGCCAGATTTACAAGTGGTCATTCAAAAATAGTCACAGTTTCAAAAGTAATCGAGATTTAGCCACTTTTCATGTAAAGATAAATCTGAACGAAAACACTATTCAAAATCCGAAAAATACTCCAGTATATTTTATAATAGACTTCCAGCATAGTATACTGGAGTTCCAGTATAATATACCGGTCCAGCATAATATTCTAGAAGTTCATACACAAGTGCTTCAATCTCCAGTATATTATGATGGAACTTTTTGCGTGTTGGAGTTCCAGCATAATATGCTAGAAGTTCATACACAGGTGCAATGATCTCCAGTATATTATGTTGGAACTTTCCATGTTGCAGCAAATAGTGACTATTTTTCAATGAATTTGAAAACGTCGGCTATTTTTGAATGAACGGTCCAAAAACTGGCTAGCCCGTGCTATTTGTCCCTCCAACTTTTGTAGTGAAAATAGCATGGGCTAGCCAGTTTTCAGATTGGTAATCAAAAAATAATCAGTATTTGTAAAGTCATTGAAAAATAGCCACTATTTTATGCGAAGGTAAAATTTGGACAACATTACCCTAGTAGAAACATGGAAAGTTTAAGTTGCAGCATAATATGCTGGATTATGGAGCTTATGCGTAAACTTCTAGCATATTATGTTACAACTCTAGCACATATGAAATTCCAGCATATTTGTGTTGGAACCTCATATGTAAAAAAAATTAATATCCAGCATATTATATTAGAACTTTTTCGAAATTTTAAAGGTGTTTTTTGGTCCGATATTATTTTACAAAAAGTGATTAAATTTCAATTAGTTTTGAAATGTTGCTATTTTTCAATTACCTATCCTTTACTTTCACCCTTTTTATCAGATTTCAACATTCACGAAATGAGCTGATATAACGACTCCAAATAGATGGCGAATCAATAGCTTGCTTGACAAGCCAATAGGCAAATTAGTGCATAGAAGGATCTTAAGCAATGACTTAGAAAAATCTCCATTTTATGTTAGGAGAGCACTAAACAACATCTTATTCACTAAGAGAGAAACATTAGTATTTGGTACAGTAAATATATTTCAGTTCGTTTTAAGCATATTTGGAAAAATTCGCTGACGATGTGATTGAACGAGTTGTTTCTTGTGCAAATAATAAAGAGGAATTTTCAGAAAACAGCAATTAATTTTCTATAGCTATCATATATATTATAATCTAATTTCTATAGTTACTATTCAGTTGTTACGGTAGTGTATTCGCACTGCTATATTCATGAATTCAATAGCAAAAAATGCCTAAAATCATGGCAGTCCAGCTATACGCGCATATATTCACATGTATCCGCATCGCTGCATTCATACATATACAACGGTAAAAAACGCCTAAAATCAGGGGAGTCAAGATGTATGCTCATGTATTCACATGTATTCGCGCCACGTATTCATGAATACAGAAACTACAATCACATTAAATATAGGTGTGTCCAGTTGTCTAAGAAAGATGAAAAACATAAATAATATATTTCTTGCTTTATTTCATGCCTCAATGACGATATGCATCATAAACAATTATTTTAATATAAAATATAAAAGGTAACTATAAAAAATAATATTTTAAAATAATTTTGATTATAATAAATATGATGTATATCTTTGCTATAGGAGGTAAAATTTCCAATAATAAATTGATCAAAAATTGAAATTCTTTCCGAGTCAAAGAGTATAATCTTTTGTACTTATGAACTATGTTCACATAATCAAGTATATTTCGCCACGTGGAAGGGATTAATTTGGCACAAGGTAGCGATCCCAAAACAATAGACAAGGTCATTGTAATTAACGTATATACAATCCACATACCAACATCACATTCCATTATTAATTTTAATTTGCTTAGAGACGGTGTTATTCTTTAGGCAATGTCGTGGAGATATTGAAATTATCAAGATTAAGTATTATAATGCCGCTATTAGCCGGCTCCTTTACTAATTTTACTAGCAATTAACAACATATAAATAGGTCCCTAGATTCAATACCTTCAAATCATCTATAGCTTTCACAAATATTCTACAATCAAAACAAATTTTTTTTTTTTTTTTTGGAAAAAAGAAAGAAAAATCGTTCAATCCCAATGGCCTCTACAACTTTCTTGATTGCACTATTTGTTGTTGTTGCAATGGTTGCTGTTCCAGCAATGGCAACTGACCATTGGGTTGGTGATGATCAAGGTTGGAAACTCGACTTTAACTACACGGCTTGGGCTGCCACCGAAGAATTTCGTGTTGGAGATAACCTCAGTATGTTCTTTATCATTCACACATGCGTAACATCTATATATATATTTTCCCCTTTCCTCCATAATATTTGTTCATGGTTTTATATTATATTATGGTGATTAACCAATTCCTGGCTAGTCACGTGTTCTATGTTGAAATATACGATCATCTCATTTAAAAATTTAAGTTTTAGGTTGAATACGGTTTTAATTATTTACTTAGATCTCCAACGTGCACCTTATGTGTGAACCTAATTCCTTCCATGGTCGAGCGTGCAAAAATTCTTTATGGTAATGGGTGGTGAGACCTTGAATTCATGCTTCTTTCTGCGATAAAACGGCAACCCGGTGCCACGAGACATCCTATGTTCATGCAGAGTCCGGGAAAGGGTTACACCGCAAGGGGTTAATGTAGAGTCTACCATAATACAAGCCTTAGTAGCTGCTTTCACGGTTCGAACCCGTGACATGTAGGTCACACGGAGATAACTTTACCGTTTCTCCAAGGCTCCCCTTCCTTTTTCTGCTTTGATACCATATTAAATTGCGTGACAATCTTATCTATAAAACTTAGTACTTATAAAGAGAGCATACTTTTATTTACTTAATTATATCTTCAACTATAGTTGATCATATTAAATTAAAACACAAGATATACATGACTAGGTGTTTTTATGCAATAGTGCATTTGGTATACAATGATAATAAATTAACTTTTTAATTTTGGGATGTTGATTGAACTAAAAATATTGTGGTTGCATGCAGTCTTCAAATACAAGAAAGATGCTCACAATGTGTATAAAGCAGATCAAGCTGCTTTCAAAAGCTGCACACCAAGTAATGATATTACACCCTTAACTACTGGAAATGATGTGATTCCTCTCACAACAACAGGCAAAAAATGGTACATTTGTGGAGTTGGCAAACATTGTGAAAAGGGAATGAAAGTTGCTATCAATGTTTTGTCTGAATTTGGATCTCCTTCTCCTTCACCTTCTTCTCCAAATGGCACTGCTCCTTCTGCTGCTTCTTGGATTGCTCCTAATTCCAAATTTGTTGCTTTCATTGTTGCTGCATTTGCCATGTTCGTCGTGATCATGACTTAAGGACGGATTAAAAGAAGAGGTGATCGAACGATCATGTGTTATTTTGTTGTTGTTATTTGTATTCACACTTCAATAAGATAGTGGAGCAATCAGCAGTGTCTTGAGGCTAGCTTCTGGACTGTAGTTTAATAGGAACTATTGCTCAAAGTTCCTCATTTTGTATTCTTATACTTTGAATTTGATTGTGTTATCCAAGGTTTGAATTTGTTATTGTTTGACCAAAAAATGATAATCTTTAGTTAAACTAACTAATTAGTTATTAAAGAGAGTTAATCCTAGTTAAAGCTAATAACTTCAGATCTTGGATTGACAGTGCGAAATGTGTGAGGCGTGATGAAACAGAATTAATACGCTAGCAATAAATGTGTCAAATGTATTACTATGCAATAAGTATCAGGTATTAATTGACAATAAATATAAATATGGAGGAAGATTCATCCAATATTGAATGAGGTGAATGATTCCTTCTTCTGACAATGATGAATGACAAGAGTACAAGAGAATATTGGACACTTTCTCGGATCTGGTGGAAATGACAATAGATAGTCCAAAAAGGTCGAATCTCTTCAGAAAGTTGCTCTTTGTATTTATCCGGAAAGCTTACTTTTCGAAAGTGTTCTTATCATATAGTACATTACCTGGTTTTTCCCTCGTCTTTCCTTCTATTTATATAGAATATTCCCAAAGAACCATAAAGTACAATCAGAGAGAATATTCAACAGAATATTCCCTCTAAAGATCCCAATACAAAACTAACTATTAGTTCTACCTATGTTGCTCGTCCTCGACCATGATCAATCGATAGGCAGCTCGGTCCATTTGCTCGTTGGTCGACCTCAACCACACTGCTCATGATGGTTTGCAAATCATTCATAACAACCATCTTTGCATGTCCTAATCCTCAATCTGATTTTGACCAATACAGTTAGTCCATCCGCTTATAGAGGTTGTCTTTTGGTCAACCTCGTTGAGCGGACTTCATCAGTCGTAATCGGGAAATTCAGATGGAGGGGATTGAGTGGACAGGATCCCGCATGAGATGGTGATGTGGCGTTTTAAGAACCACAACTTATTGTGATGTCAGTTTGGAGTGACATCACAGCCTTACGCGTCATTATCACGCATCTTCCCGATGCGCCACGATCGCTTCTCGTGCCCTATCTTTTCGATTCCCGTGCACCTGATGGTTGATGTTCTCGATTTGAGTGTTTGTTCTCTATAAATAAGGGTAAGGAGCCCTTTGAGTGATCTTTTCCATTTTCTAGCTTCCGAACCTGCACCGTTTTCTCTTTTCTTCTTCTCCTTGGGTTCTTGCTCCAGTCGCTTCCATCTTCGCAGTTTTGCTCTCCTTTCGCGTTTGAGTGATTCTTGATTCTTGCTACTTTCACCCCTTTCAAGTTCTTGTCTTTTCTGCATTTTGTGAATACTAAAAATGGTTAATGCACCTCCTGTTTCTGGTGAGGCTCCTGAACCCACTCCCTTAGCAATGAGAATGCCCCCTCACGATGAGGATGTTGTTGTTGCTGTTGAGGACGAGAGCTTTCCGACAGTGGAGTAAACCATTCCTCGTAATGATAGAGCCAGGTCGTACTGCTAGAAGAAGGCTATAGATGAACTTGAACTCGTGCAATTCGAAATGGACGTAGCCGCCTTCGCTGAACTTAGGGCCAAATACAACATCCCGGCCCATATTGACTTAGTCCCCGCTGGTAGTGACATAATCCATATCCACCGCCATGGGTACTGCTCCTTCTACACGTACCCGTTTCGAGAGGTCTATTCTCTCCCCCCCCCCCCCCCCCCCCCCCTGGCGGAGGAATCTGTCGCTATTACAACATCTGCGCGGCCCAACTCTCTCCATACATTACAAGCTTTTCATGATATTGATAAAGTACGTGGAGCTGGCCAACCACGGGATTTCCATTCGCCACCTGTTACATGTCTTCGCGTCGAGTTTCCTTAGAGGCACGATTCTGCATCTTTGCCATCGTGGGAGCAAGGGATTGGTCGTGAAGATGGATGATAGGGCCAATCGTCGTTTTTGGTTCCTCTTCTTCTATATTAAGGTCGAACACGTAGTGGCAAACCCTAGTGGATTCCCTGAATAGTGGAATTCCGCCCCTAAGTGTCTCTGTTAGCGGATTGCTCGTTTTGCTTTATCTTGTCGATGACCTAACCGCTACTCTTCTTCTTTTGTGCAGCCGAGAAAGAGCCTCTTACGTCGGTTGCCGACAATCGGGATCGGGAGAGACAAATTTTACCCCACATGGTGGGGATCCGCGAATGGTCGTTGTTCCATAAGAAATTCGGCCGTAGACCTTCTGCGACCGGTAAGTCACTCATTTGGACCTTTCTGTTGCTTCGACATTCATGTCATTTTCTTTCTCTCTCCCTTCCTTAGTTTAACTTCTCTTTGTTGTCAGGTCGGAGGGCTTCGAAAAACGTGAAGGTTCCTACCCCGCTTTCTGTCAATCGGGTGACCGGGTCTCTACTTGTTGCGACCACAAGCGAATCCGTTCAAACCGTTGCTCCTTCTCAAACCTCGGTGCTGCGCATGCCTAGAAGACGGGTGGCAGGCCCTTTAGTGGAGACTCCGACTTCTCCCATATTGCATTTAGTGGACGAGTCGTCGCCGAGCGAGGAGGAAAGAGTTCTGTTGAAAAGGCGGAGAATAAAAGTTGGCAGCGAGACAGTAGGAGTCGAAGAGTCAACATAGGGTGATCCCGAGCTAGCCACGGCTGCATCCGAGGGCGTGGTGGCTTTGAACACCGAGACTTTGCCCCTTCAGAAGATGTAGAAATTGCTCCCTTATCCCGAGGTCGTCGTGGAAAAGGGAGGGCGATCAGAGGCAGCGGAGGTTGTCCGAGGAGTGATCCGTCGCCGTCAAGGCAAGCCGACGTTCCTTCCTCTGTCGAGGAGAGGGGGAAAGGTGTGAGCCATGATGAAACAGAATTAATGCGCTAGCAATAAATGTGTCAAATGTATTACTATGCAATAAGGATCAAGACTAACTAACAATAAATGACAATAAATGTAAATAAGGAGGAAGATTCACCCAATATTGAATGAGGTGAATAATTTCTTCCTCTGACAATGATGATTAACAAGAATACAAGAGAATATTGGACACTTTCTTGGATTTGGTGAAAATGACAATGGATAGTCCAAAAGGGCCGAATCTCTTCAGAAAGTTGCTCTTTGTATTTATTTGGAAAGCTTACTTTTCGAAAGTATTCATATCATATAGAATATTACCTGCTTTCGGCGATTACAATGATATAGCCCTAAACCTGATTTTAATGTGTATATACATTATGTTGATACAACACCAAACAAAGTATTGTCTCAATAGATGGGGTATGGGGAGGGTAGTGTGTACACAGACCTTACCCGTACCTAGTGAAAGTTGATACCACTTCATTAAATGTAATACAAAGTACATACTAAGTATTAGTTTAGGATGGAAAGTGAAGCCTTAAATACCAACCTAAAATCATTAAAAGGCAAAACAGTATGGCAACACTATTTACAAAAAATTCTTATTATTAAATATTTTATTAGATGAAAATGGTTAAGTTGTGAAAATGCCAAGAAAGAAAGAATTTTTTTTTTGAATGACCTGCCTTCTTTATGTAACATTCTTGTTGTGATTCTCTCTCAATTTATGATAACACGTGATTCAATAGGGCCGCCATAATTAATTTTATCACCTTTCATCACCAGCATCACATAATACAATAATCATATGGCCCCTCCCTCTTACCTCCAAGTGGATGAAGCTTGCCATAAATATGATGTCTGAAATGGGATATTTTCTACAATTTCACCATCTACTCCAAGTGGCCATGTTTCACTACCTTTGACATTTATTGGTCTTTGCAAAATGTGGTGGTGGTGAGTGATGATGACTTATATCGGTGGTTATAGAGTATAGCCGGAGGTTAGTGGTGGTGGCTGATAGTCGAGAATCGAGATGGTTAATGATTGTACGATATAGGTTGATCATAGAGGTGCTGATGGTGAAGCATAGTTATGTTGTTGCGATTGACTATGGTGGTGTCCGCCGGTGTAGTGCAGCGGTAAAATGTTACACTTATAGGTGAATGCCTTAATGATACTAAAATTATGTATAAAATCTAAATAATTTAGACCTAATAAGTAATTGAGAAGAAAAAAAAAACAAATGCACTTAATAGGTTGAGAACTAAATAATTCATATTGAGACCTCTATGAAATACAAATAACTATAGACTTAAATGGATCAAAATTTCTGGAGCCCAAAATGTCAAGAAATTACTGTGCTAGAGATTATACTCTCTCTTGAGAGCCTGAGAGAGTATAAAAATAAGAAATTTTTACCTATAACAAAGCTTAACACCTTATTTATTTTAAATAAATATTATTTAAAAAAATTATATTCTATAACTATCTTTTAATATTTATAGCAAAATATCTATTTATGATTAACTCCTACCCTTAAGCAAGCGAAGCTAGAAATTTTTTCAAGGGTGTTCAAATTTAAAAGTAGTAAAAATATTTTCCGACAAAAGTGTGTTCAATATGTGTTATATACCTCTAAAACGTAATATTTTACCTACGTACACAGTGCACTTTTTCGACGAATGATGGTCAGTTGACCAGCCTTAACCCCATGTAGCTTCCTTCTTTTCCTAGAAAACGTCCGAAACAACCTTCACCAATGCCCTTAAACCACCATATACGTTAATTATTATTTTTCACTCTCCTTTTTCTGATAACTTCTCTAATTTGATACAATTATTCCTTGTTGCTCATCTCCTCAATACAACACTCCTCCTCAATATCTCAAATCTTCATTCAGACAAAAGTCAAACGTAAATGGTCCAGATCTTACCCGTCATCCTCAGTCGTGCATCCCACCATCGTATATATTTCTACTCCCTTCACCTTTTACAAATCTCGCCGGTTACCTTCTTCCGTTCATTTGCCAGTGAAATCCCGTTCAAATTTTCCGATCAGTTTTCATTGGAGTTTTGGGAATTGTTATTTATCTGACATAGGGTAAATTGGGGCTGACAATGGAGGTTCAAAATCTGCTATCGACGAGATGACATTAGAGTTATTCTTGAACGAAGACGACGGAGTTTGGGACTGAGCAACTTGAAGAGTCTGTTATATTTTTATTCATTGTATTTCAATGTATCACGCTGTATTTTATTGTATTCATTGTCTTTGTATTCTATGTATTTCATTATATTCACTGTCTCGCAATGTAGTCATATATTTTTTTTAACTAATATAATTTATGAATTCAGATGTATTATATAATTTCTCTGAAGATTGCTATATTTTTGGGGTGTTTTTTTGGTTGAGAATTTTTTTTATAACTAGAAATACAAAATTTGTGTGTTATGATTGAGTTTGTTGAGTTATATTAGGAGTCTATTATGTTAATTGATTCACTTTCCATTTCAAAACAGTTGTAATCCCCTGTTTCACGCCGTGAATACAGTCGAATACAATAATATGTCAAGCTGTAATCCCATGTTTCACGCTGTGAATACAGTCGAATGCACTCGAATACAAAAATCTGTCTAACTGTAATCTCCTATTTCACGCTTAGAAATGCTATTGTATTCATGAATACAGTAGCTTAAATACATCGAATATACTTTTAAAAACCTGAAAACATAGCTATAGGAAGTAATATAGTAAATGGTAGCTACAACTAGCTAATAACCACTAAACAATAGTGGTCTGTGAAAATTCCCCTAAAAATAACACGGGCTAGCAAGTTTTTGGGCTGGTAATTAAAAAATAGCCATCGTTTCTAATGTTATTGAAAAATAGCCACTATTTTGCTACAACACGAAAAGTTCCAGCATAATATACTAGAGATTAGTGCACCTGTATATGAACTTCTAGCATATTATGATGGAACTCCAACACACGGAAAATTCTAGCATAATATACTGGAGATTGGAGCACGTGTATATGATTATACTGAAACTCCAATATATTATGCTAGAAGTCCAGTATGTTATGCTGTAATATTTTCTAGATTTTGAACAATATTTTCATTCAAATTTATCTTTACGTGTTTTGATTACTTTTAAAATTGTGACTATTTTCTAATTACTACTTATAAATTTGGCTATTTTTGACTTTCACTCTATGTCCATGTAATCAATTACATTTTGCTTTGTGGAGGGGCTCCCTGACTTAAAATTTAGACAATTTATCAAACAAGCTGTAGTTTAAGTTAGGAGAATTGAATCTCAGCGGAATTTATCTTTACAGTCCTTACAAATCTAAAATATTAATGCTAGTTGGGTGAGAAGCATTTTGATTATTTTACTCATTTATGTGAGACAGATGCTTTTAAGTCGTAATGGAAGAAACATGCCGAATACGCTGATAAAGGAACAACTGGAGTACCAAATTTAAAGCATTTTCATTTATATCGTCCAACACAACATCCTCCTACCATTTCGCTTTTTGTAGCTACTGTGTTCTTACAAAGAGTAAAACAAAAGCAAAAATAACATATCTCATCTATTTTTATATAATTAAACTACTACTCTGCCATTCTAATTATTTAACAGCTCTCTTCAAGCAATACTCTGCCCTAGGAGGAAACTTTTGATATTCCGGACGGAGTAAAAAAGCAGTCCGATGCATTAAGCTCCGGCTATGCGGGGGGAGTCCGATTAAGGGTCAGACCATAAGGACCTATTATACACAAACTTACCTTGCATTTCTAGAAGTGTGTTATGTTATACATGCTGACAATACATAGCATTTTTACATTATCAAGTTAAGTTGACTCTCTATATTAAACTTGATGTGGTAACCTAAGTTATCTAAGAAATAGAATAATAACTTGTTATAAAAGGTCAGCCCGGTGCACTAAGCTCCCGGTATACGCAGGATCCGGAAAAGGGTTGGATCACAACGGTCTATCGTACGCATCCTTACCCTGCATTTCTGGAAGAGGCTGTTTCCACGGCTTGAACCCGTGACCTTCCGGTTCACATGGCAACAACTTACCAGTTACGCCAGAGGCTCCCCTTCTGAATAATAACTTGCTATAACTAGTTAAATTATACTGATCGCGCAAAATTTTCTTTAAACTCTAACTTAACTCTTTCGAAAACCATTATCGATGTTCAAATTTTGATAATAAAATTTTGATGAATGGACTGAAAAGGCATGTTTCTAGCTGAAATTATCAGAAATAAGAACTCAACTAACGATGGCCTAGTGGTCAATGAAGTGGGTGAGAATCATGAGGTCTAAGGTTCAAATCCCTAGCGGAGACAAAAAACACTAGGTTACCATATACCTACCCCTGGTGGGAGGTGGCAGGTATCCTGTTAAATTAATGGAGGTGCACACCAGCTGACCGAACACCATAGTTATAAAAAAAAAAAACTCACACCAGAAAT
Organism: Nicotiana undulata; assembly: GCA_005239495.1. NCBI lineage: Eukaryota > Viridiplantae > Streptophyta > Magnoliopsida > Solanales > Solanaceae > Nicotiana > Nicotiana undulata. The sequence continues at coordinate 11,249 of ML279976.1, read as the reverse complement.
AGTAGCTTACCATGCTTTACTACACAAACTTCATGGACCAAGATGTTTGGATCCTAGAAAACTCATATGCAACAGACAAAACTTACTCAATAATATAGGAAACAGAGAAGCTACAAACATGTTGCAAATGGCTGAGGTCATTTTACCTATATGGAAATCAGGGTGGGACAAAGAAAGAAACTTGACAAATGAGATCTCAAATTTCTCTTCCTTTACCTATAGTGACAGCACCTTGCGAAACTAAGATCTAATCAAAAGACTTGCCAATAATACAACTCATGACTATTTGCACCACAATTTTCCATATTGTCATTTTCCAATACAAATAGGGACACCAACAGATACAACACTTCAATTTATTCTTGGCAGGCAGATCTAACAGGAGATTATTTCTTGGTGTTCAGGAAAACCCCATGTGGCCAACTTTTTGAAACAGGAGTAAAAATAGGCAGTCGGGTGCACTAAGATGTGTCTGGGGACGGCTTGACCACAAGGGTCTATTGTATGCAGCCTTATGCAATATTTCTGCAATAAGTTATTTTCTACGACTCAAACCCGTGACCTCCAAATCACATGAAAGCAACTATACCAATTACGCCAAGACTCCCCTATCAATTTTTTTAAAGTGCATTAGAACAAAAAGGCTAGCTAAGAAATCAGTTAAAGTTAAATGAAGCAGAGTAGGAAATAGACTTTGTGTTTGACAAAATATATTGGGGGACAATTCTCCCACCAAAATATTACACATAGAGAATCAGTCTTTCTTTGTTCAAGTTGCATCAAATGAGTATAAAAATTACAGAAAGGGGAAAAGTAAAAGAGACAACTTTATTCTCTTAAACCATCCCCTAATCATGAACAATTATATAGAATAAAAATAAAAAATAAAAAGCAAGAGCACATGAACCTTTTTCCACCTTGCCCCATCTTCTTTCCTATACATTGGAATATAATCCAACCACTTAACCTTCACCCCCCCCCCCCCCCCCCCCCTTACCCTCCAACCACCCCACCTTGATCAATGAATTTTAATTAGACCAAATAATATAAAAGGAAAAGTAGCATTGAGCAAAGTAAAAAAAAGAACCACACCCGTGGTAATATTGTACCTTTTGTTTTGCATCATCAAAGATTTGAATCTTTAATACAAAATCATCAGTGTGCTATTACTTTAGATCTCTTCTTTGCCTCACTGTAAAGCACCACACCCATTACTGTCACAGCAAATCCTGTTATTCCCATAATGTTCACTGGATTTCTGAATATCAAAACTGAAACAACTGCAGCTACTGCTGCCTTTGCATTTCCCAAAACTTGCAGTGTCAATGCACTTGTGTGCTTTGTAACCAAGAAATTAGTCAAGTTTACCAAATAAGCAACTGTAGCATTACCAATCAACAAGAATACCATAAATCCATCTCCTTTAGCTTTCTCCAATGTAACTGCAGCCACATTTCCCTCTATGTATAATGTAAAAGGAAGCAAAATCATTGCTGCCATTGGAGCCATGTATAATAACAGATTCATTGAGTGTAATTTCTCAGCTTCAGATGTTAAAAGCAATCCTTGAACCACAGATTTCAAAGCTCTCCCAGCAGTTGAACCAATACACATCAAGAACCCAAATAAATGGAACAATGGCTCACTATTACTAGCCAAAACAATTCCAAGAACCACAGGAACAAGTGCCAAATAAACCTCAGCAGATTCTTTCTTACAAGTAATAACAAAAGCAAAAATAGCTGTAAAAAATGGAGTAGTAGCACCAATTGCTTGATTAAACGATACAGGAAGATACCTCAATGAAGTATTACCACAAACCACAGAGAAACAAAAAATAACACTCAATCCAAGAATCTTGAAAAACTGTTTCCTGCTATGTATTTGCTGGAATGGAACAATTTCCAGCCACTTAATTGCAACTAAACTATAAGTAGCACATGACAACATATGCAACATGGTCAAGAATATTGGATAACGAAAGCCATAAAAACTCAGTAAATACTTGTTGAGCAACAAGACACCAATGTTGGAACAGTACCAAGAAGCAATAATAAGAGCAGTAAGTATATTTGGTGACACCAAAGAAGTAATACCACCATTGGAATATTGTTGCTGTCTAATTTCAGCAGTTGGGGTTACTGGCATATCCAAGACTTGATCTTGGGGTGATTCCAATCTTGGATTGCTTCCCCTTCTGGTTGTCCATGACTGTGCCTCCACCATTACAATGTTCTAGTACTACTTTCCACACTATAAAGATTCAATCTTTAACACTCAAGAATGTGATATTACTAATTTTTCTGTACTAAATACTCAAGAAAATATAAGGGGTGGCTAAGTTTGGAGCATATTGGCTTAATGGGTTGAGATCTAAGGAGGGAGAAGATAGGGTAGTGGTAAAGTCTAAAGGTTGGTGGGAAATTTTGGGGTTTGATCTAATCAAAGGGTCAAGATTTAGATTTGGAATGGATAGAGGAATCTGGTTCGTTGGATGAGAATTGAAAATAAAATAAATAAAATAATGATTATTATAGATGTGAAGAAAGTGTCGGTACTATATTGGGTGCTTTATGCTTTACGCACTGTGGCACGTGCTGTTTTAAGCGTGTGAGCTGTATTTGTGGACCAATAAGAATTGTCTATCTACATTCCCCCTATATTTCTTGCTATAGTTTAGTGAGGGGTGAATTTATTTGGTGTCTTAGTTGAAAATTTCATTAGATATGTTCTTAAATTAGTCAATTTTAGGTCAAAATTGTACTGACAAAGAAACACTTGTTTTGGAGCCAAATGAAAGTAATACCTACAATAAGATAATGCCTGCAAATATAAATCAAAGAAACAACCACGAGGTAAGTTTTCAATAAATGCACATAAGATGACCTCAAAGCCATTTTTTTTGCTCAGAGAGATATCATTTCGTATTAAGTGAAATTTGATGCTTTTTTTTAAATACTTTTTGTATTAAAAAATCGATGCTTCAATAACTAATTTATTTCATTCAAGATAAATGACTGTCAAATTTTAAGTTTTCTTAAACTCTATGAAAGTGAAGATCGGTCATACAAAAGGGGTTGGAGATAGTAATTGACAATCAAAATTGTCGGTTGACAGTGCAAAAGACACAATCAAGAAGATCATTATAATTGGCCTCTTCAATTTGCTAAACTACAAAGGAAAGCCTAATTATTGTTAGTGCCTTCAATAGCAAGTAGAATCATTGTTGTCCTCAAGGGTGTCACTCAATGATAAATAAGTATAAATTTTGAAGATAAAATTTCTCCTCAATTATCCAAACCTCGTAGGGAGCGAAATAGTTGAGGTGCGCGTGCGCTACTTTCACCACCACGAAAAACAATAGCAAATTGATCAGTATAATCTCACAAAATGAGGTCTGAGGAAGATAGAGCGAACGCAACCTTATCCCTACCTTGAGAAGAGAAAGAAGTTGTTTTAATAAAAAAGAAATTGGTTTGTTGTTGATATTACACCGAGTTTCTCTTTTTTCCGCCGATTCGAACGCCTTCGTCATTAAAGAAAAAAAAACATGTAGCGTCATTGTGGGTCTTGTTACATTATATATAGAAATCACTTGATCCCTAAATTAAATCGTACCTAGATATACCATAAAAGAAATCGTTAGGATTCGAGGCCAAAAGTGAGCCCCAAATCCCTTGAATAATTAAACATCTCTTCTCTTGAACCACTACTACTAGTTTATTGGTAGAGCAATGGAGAAACTGTTTGTGTCTGGTTCTGAGAATTTGCATGAGCTTCTGCTGCTGCTTCCATTGTGCTGCTGCTTTTAATTGTAGAAGACGACAATTCCACGTGCTTTCTTGGACGCTGGCGTCCTCTATGCATGTGTTTCTCACAATACTTGTGGTTTTGAACCACATTTCTGCTACACCTCCATTTCTTGCCATCACTTCTCCTACACCTTCTTGGTTCTGCTTCCATGTTACTTTTATGTTCCCAACCTAAGTGGCCATACCCCATCACTGCAAAAACACAACAAATTCTATTACATTTGGTCAATTTTATTTGTCTAAACTACCGTATATTTCTCTTAAGCGTCTCACTTAATTAACACTCTACTAATTGAAATAATAATACGTCAGACTAATATTTATAGTCTGTTTTCCAAGTTGAGAAGCAAATTTATTTCAATAAAAAAATTGTTTTTTTCCAAAGTTGAATGTTTGGCCGAGCTTTTAGAATAAAAAAATACTTTTGAGTATAAGCAGAGTTTTGGAGAAGAAAAAAGTAGCTTCTTCACATAAGCACTTTTTTGATAAGCACTTTTGAGAAAAATACACTTAGAAACACTTTTTAAAAGCTTGGCCAAACACAAATTGATGCTTTGAAGTGTTCTTTTCAAATTAATTAGCCAAACACAAACTACTTTTCACCAAAAATACTTTTGAAAAAAACGCTTTGAAAAAAATATACTTCTCAAAATAAGTTGATTTTTGCAGCTTGGCCAAACAATAAACATGCTATTAGACAGGTGGGAGCAAAACATAGCCCACACTAGAACATTAGACGTGACTTTTGGTTAAGTTGTAGGGATTGTTACACAAATAGCCTGCCAGATTTCATGTTTATTTTTGTTAGCCTGTATACATAGATCATACATTGATTGTACATAGTTATACATATATTATATATAAATTATACATATATCCGCCACTTATTTTTAGTTTAGGAGATTAAGCGAACGATTATTTGAATTAATTCTTCTAAGTTGTATGCACATGAGCATTGAGCCTTATTTTTGGATTTTAAAGGATATTAGCTAGATAGACACTCATAGTTCCACGGGATTGTCAATGAAAGACAATATTGATTAACTCTCAAAGAGCAAATCTTGACATTTAATTCTAAGAAGAAACTAACCTTATAACAACATTAACACATCACTCTCCATGTTTAGTAAACCAAAGTAGCTAGAAATATTTTTTGGGTTTAACTTTGAATCCAATTCCATCCAAGAAAAACAACAAGGAAAAAGTTCTATACTAAGAGTTAGATGGAAACTTACAATTGGGATAATATGGATAGATACCATTATGAAGACCTTTTAAAGAGCAAGTAATAGACTTGAATATAGGAATAATGAGATGAGAAGGAACAGGTATCCCAGCTTCAATGTACTTGTCTCTGTAGGAATGTAAATCCATAACCACTAGTATTAAACTTTGAATAGTTACTATATTCATCATTATTGTCACCATGTTGGCTAAGCTCAAGATTCAACCCAAGTTCAGTGGAACATTTCCCTTCTTCTCCATTTGACACTGCACAGAAAAGAAGAATGAGATAATAGAGATAGTAAAGTTTAAAAGATTTTATCTTTTGAAAGAAAAGTGTAGCAGACCATTATTGGGAGGTGGAATTTTGAGGTCCATAGCAGACCAATATTTTGATATTTTATCTCTTCTCTAACTTAGCTTTTTGTTGATTTTAATATTCTCTTGTGGCCTTTGTGCAGATTCATTGGCAGAGCGTACTGCAAAGTCTTCTGACATAGTCAGAAATTTTGGCAGCTCCCATTTTTGGATTGTGGGCCGTTTAATCTTTCTACTGTGTGTAGGCCAACATAATAAGCAACAAACGTAAAACCTCTATTAGCCCCTTTTTGGGTCATCTCTAACTTTTACTTTCATTTTTGTCTCGGAATTTCTTCATTTTGAGAATAACTTACTCCAATTATTCCTCTATTTTTTCTCCCAAAAAAAATATTTTCTTTTATATTTTTCTCTCTCTTCTATATTATATTATTATCTTTCATTTCATTTTTATTTTTAAAATTCTATTAAACAAATTCCATCTTTTATTTTCATTAATTTGTAATTTTCATTAAAAGAAATGAAGAGAAGAAAATAAAGTTTTAACGATGGATGTGGATTCTATTATCGATCCGGCTCGTCATGAATTTATACGACAAGAATAACAACGAATAATTTATAAAAGAAGTCAACAATATCCACACTCACAACCACAACAATCCTCGACGTCATTCACTCAATACTACAATGATTTTGGTGTACCTAGAGACGACGTACCTCCCTACTAAGTTATTATGCTACTTATCGTAGTTTAAATTTTTATGTATTTTAATTTAATATATTTTCAATTTTCATGTATTTCCATTTTTAATGTATTTTCATTTAATGTATTTTCAATTTTAGCAACATCTAATATTTCATATTTGCACCATTTATTTTTTGAGATGATTATATATTTTTTGTACAATTATAACTTATAATAAAATTAACTTACAATTTTACATAAAAATAATAAATGCATGAAAATTAGTTTATCAAAATTATACGCCAAAGTTAAGATGTAAATTAATATTATAAAGATATTACATAAACATAATTAGGTATATGTAAAGAGATAAATTAAAAGAGTTAAATAATAAAATAATATAAAATATAGGTGAATAGTAATTGGGGAGATGAATAGTGTAACCCCATATTTGAGGGAACACTATTCATCCCTCATTATGGGGGCAAAAATGGGGGTGGGTTGGAACTTGTTTACCCTAAATTTCTCTCACATTATGGAGAATGAGGTAAGGTTGGAGATGACCTTAGTAGAAAGAACTGGGGCCGTTTAAAATCGAACTGAAAAAAAACTTATTGGCTTATTGATATCGGGTAATCGGGTTAACCTTCGGTGAAGGATTGATATTTTATAATTAACAGCTAAATAATTTACTTAATTTTCTTATCAGATAAATGGTTACCCCATTAATCATTTTTATATTTATACTTTTACCCTAGGTATATAAAATAATATTTGATACTTTAAGGCCTAAAATCTTAATCCCTAATTTATCAAATCTTAATAGCAGCCGATAAGCAGCCCTCCTACACTGAGTCGTCTCTCTCTTTTCTCTTCTCTATCACCTAAAGACTAAAATCCCTAATTAAATTTCTCCCAAATCCCAATCTCGTTAGTTATCTCCTTCCTGATTCAAACCAACTTTCTGACAGCACTTACCAGATTGATTGAAATAATGTTTTAGTTTCTTATGGTTGAGGTGGTTGTAATTACCAAAAGGAAATCAAAGGGTGGGGGTAAAAAGAAGCTGTTTTTAAAATCTAGCACGTGATTTCTGTGGAAAAATGATAAATTTTCGAGTTCTCTACTTCTTTTTCATTATCTATTTGGGTTAGTCGATAAATTGCTCGATAACCGTCCGCTTAATCTGATACCAATCCGCCCGATATCTTATTGGATGACTTGCATATTACTATTTTATAAACCGATAAACAATAAACCGAACCGTTAAGCGTCAATAATCGCCCGATAAGCACCCCTAGAAAGAACACCAAATAGCCATTTTAAATGGTTGTTATTTAGGAATTAGCTAATGTATCATGAATTTTAGTTTTTAGTTTATTTTTCCACTTTCCAGTACACAAATATCCTGAATTATCTTGAAATTAAGATTTGTAGTTCAAATCTAAATAGTATCCTTAAGAATGGTTGTTTGGGCACTTCAGTTGTGTCTTTCGCTGAGTTTATACTTCTCTTCTCTTTTTAGCATAAAAAGATATTTATTTATTTATAATAACTAGAATACACGTGCTAGCGCACTACCGTCATTGCAAGTGCCTCGATGAGCTATAGTTATGCCTCTTAGGACCTTATCATTACCTAAGGCATCCAACTTACAACACAAATTATTCGAAACCTTCCTTACACAAACAAAACCTTCATGATCTTTGTGATAGGAATCTATCACTAATTTAAGACGTGAAACAAAAGTACACAATTTATTATAGTTAGCTGCATAAGGGCTTCCTTCGCCAAAAGGTGTGCAACACTATTTGCTTCTCGAAAGATATGCTTCACCATTATCTCCCCCATTTGCATTGCCTGCTTTATTAACCACCTGCAATCATAGATTACGTCATTATAAGTTGGGTAGTCATCATGAAAGGAGCGTATAATTTCTGTTGCATCTGTCTCCACTTCGACTGGGTTATTTTTTGCCTGACAATGACTTGAAGTGCCTGCTGAAGTGCGTGTAGTTCTACTTGGATTGGCGTTGCTGCATGTGTTTTCTTGTGGTATGCAGTTACCCATTGGCCCTTAGCTTGTTGTTGCGGATGGCTCCGCCTATTCCTCTTTGTAGGCTCTCGCTTTTGAAAACACCGTCAATATTTATTTTGTGTCAACCCATAGGAGGAGCCTGCCAATTGATGCTAATATTTTTTTATAAGTTTTTTGTTGTGGGATTAGTTGCTAAGAGTTTGTACTCTATAGCTTGGTCAATAATTACTTTTAAATTAATTCGGTTATTAGTAATGTTGTGGATGTTTTGGTTTCTATTGTTCTATATAGTCCACAAGGTGAATGGGAATACTTCTTCCCACGTTACATAATTGTTTGTTATGGTGATGTGGGCATTTTTTAGCATGTCAACCCGGTGTGTTGTAGAAGTTTGTGGAGTTATATTCCATCCCATTGATTCTCAATATGATTTTGCAATGTCGCATTCCTAGAAAAATGTGGGTTATCGACTCATTTGCGTTCTTGCATATTGGGCAGTCAGAATCAATATTAACACTAATTTTACTAAGATGTGCCCTGCTTAGAAGTCTGATATGGTAACATTTTCATATAAAGAACTTAGTTTTGTTAGGGAATTTAGTTCTCATATCCAACTGAAGTTATTAGTACTAGGCTCCTACTTGTCAATTAACTTGTAGCAAGAACTTGTAGTGAACACGCCACTAGAACTTATATTCCATAGGAGATTGTTGGGTGTTATAACAGACTTTTTTGGAGTTAGGGTGTTAATGTTGTTTCTAATTTTTTTTGGAAGTTCAAAAGAAATTTTTTCCATATCCCATATGCCTTTATCACATACATCCTTAATTCTCAAGTTGCTCTCATTCATTGTCAATTGACCAGTTTTAATACTCATAAGGTTAGTAATGTTGGGGATCCAATTTGTCTCCCAAATATTTAAATCAGAATATTGATTTACTGACCGCCTAATGCTCTTGTTGCAAATAGACCATCCTTTTAGAATACTATTCCAAGTATGTGAGCCAATCTTTGTGTTATTTGTCTTATATTGTCTCTTTTGATAATCGACCAATGAGTTTTAACATGGAATGTTGTAAAAATATTTAAAAAATAATTTATTGTGTGGGTCATTAGAGAAATCTGGTCATTTATCCAATTCCCATTGTCATCTTTGAAGAATATAATATTGTTCTTTCTTTTTCTGTTGATCGCCTTAATATGGAATATTTTTTGTATTTACCTGTGATGACCCAAAGGGTCATCCCGTGTAATTTTAACTAAATCTGTATTTCTAGGTCCTGAAAGCCTCCGTTTATATCACCTCGATATGCGTGCGCAGATCGAGCGCGTAGTCGGGAAGCTGTAACGACCCGGTCTGTCGTTACGTGAAACCTGCATTATAATTGTTGTTATTGACTTATTATAGATTGGTTATTCTGTTATTAATGTGTTAGAGTTGATAGACTTGGAAACAGAATGGTTAAATGAGAATTCAGGCACTTAGTCCTTAAAAATAGCCTTAAAATGGGAAAAGTCAAGTAAGAGTTGACTTATTGGTAAACGACCTCGGAATGCGGATTATTATGGCTCGGATAGCTTCGTTAGGGGATTTGGGGTTTAGGAGGATGTTCAGAATAATTTTGTGATGTCCAGTGTAGAATTAGGCTTGAATTGACGAAAGTTGGAGATTTAGAAGTTCTTAGGCTTGAATTCGACGTAAATTTGGTGTTTTGGTGTTGTTTTGAGTGTTCCGAATGTTCAACTAAGTTCAAATTATGTAATGGGACTTGTTATTATGTTCGTACGGGGTCTCGAGGAGCTCGGGTGAGTTTCAGATAGGTTTTGCTGCGTTGTGCTCGTTTTTCTTATGCTTCGACGTCGTTTCTTCAAGCATAAATGATATTATATTGAACAAATGAGCTCCGATTACTTCTTTGAATGAAGTATTAGATCCGTATCGTAATTACGGACCCGTAGCAAAAAAAATCATCGAATTTGGGCATCGTATGAGGATTTTATGGCCATTTTACCAAGATTGCCCAGATTTTTCAGGTTAATGACGAAATTGCCCCTGACGGCGTATTAAAAACCTGCACTATTTGCAAATCTTAAAACCTACATATCTCCTTCATTATAAGGTCAAATTGAGTGATTCAAAAGCCTAAATTGATTAGAATTTCACAAGGAATCCATTGGAAGCAGTAAAACGCGTGAAAAGTATATATATAACGAGCAGTTCGAGTTTTCTTCCAATATTTGAACGAGGAGAAGCTTTTGAGGCGATTTTTAAGAGAGAAAATCAGTGTTCTTCATAGAGGTAAGTGTATTGACCATTAAAAATCGTTTATGGGTTATTATAGACCATAATACCAGCCTTTAATCCATAAAAAATAGTAGAAAAATAGGATTTTGGGGCATGAGATTATGAGACCTTTAGGGGTCGATTTGAGGAGTCAAACAGACTCCGATTTTGGTGTTATTTATATGTACGGAATCGTGAGAAGATGAAGAACACCTTTCTGTAAAAAATTCTTGAATTTCGGGACGCGGGCCCGGGAGTCGGGCTTTGACCGGTTTCAGATTTTTAAGCTAAATTTGATATATTTCAATTGGAATCCATTCCTTAAGCACATATTGATGATAAAAATCTGAATTTGGTAGACTTGGAGCGTTCGTAAATTGATTTGAAAGGCAAAAGCATTGCGGAGTAGTTTCGGGCTAGTTTTGAGGTAAGTAATGTCTTGAAATCCTGTCCTGAGGGTATGAAACCCCGGACTATGCACCCTTTTACGGGTTTTGAAATGAAAAGGTGAAAACTTTGGAAACATCTTTCCTATTTAGGCGACTATTGAGTTGCGATACCAAATTTTTAAGCTTATGCTTAATTAGTATTTATATTTTATGATATGTTTTGGGCTGTAAGCCGTGTTTGGGGCCTAGTGCCGATCTGTTTACCCCTTGGGGAACTGTTTTACTGTGTTTCCTCACTTGATATGTTGTGAATTACACTCAGTATTTTCCTGATAGATTGTTTTGACACTCAGAGTATTTTGATACTATTTATTGAAAAATAAAATACTGTTTTGGGTCGAGAACCCGATTTGTTTATGGCCTAAGGGCTAATTGAACAGGCCTTATGAGTGATGCGAGGAGGCTTCCAGGCCTCATGAGAGAGATGAGAAGGCTTCCAG